>RJWT010049059.1:0-11052 GCA_004365215.1 Cuniculus paca
TATTCAGTCAGATTTTCTTCTCTCAAAAAGCACTCCTCCCTTTAAATAGAGCTAAGTCTTGAGAATAAAACTCTCTGAGTAATCAGGACAATTAAGATGTATTTAAACATGTCTGGGTTGGGAAAAAATGGATTTTTCTTGCTGCTGGCAATGTGAACAACAAATGTCCTCTTCTCTAACCAGCTTACTTGAGAAAGTCTGTGTCTTCATCAAAGATCAAATGATTGCAATTTAGCCACCCAATATCTTCTTGCTGATTTAATTAACATAATGCTCCCTTAACAAAATGTAACAACATTATTAAGCTACATTGATGAAATGTGGGCCAACTTTTGCAGAAAGGCTGCCTAGGGACTTGGACTTGGAGGTTATTTTCTCATTTTACACAAGGACAGCTCAGATGGATGTTCTAAGCTGCTTTCTGTTTTACTAACTGGGGAGCAGCTGACAAAAGCCATAGGCCACAGCTGAGTCCATAGCAGAAGGATCATGCCAGGGTAGACAATGGTTATCACACGCTGAACTAACTAAAATATTCCCTTTCCTGTGGAGACTTTCCACTAGATACACAAAGCTCATCTTCCCAATCCTTTCGAGAATGCACAGGGCAATGATCATTCCTAAATCAAGTTTACAAGTGAAAGTACATGGTCAAGGCAATTTTCCCCATGTTAGCTTGGGCATATTTTCTGAGCTGTGGGAAGCACACTTTCCCTTTTGACCTTTTTCTAGTTTAGAAAAGGGATCCCAGACATGGTGTAAGTGGGGTTTCCTCCAGTGAAAATACTGTCCCAGTGATGGCAGGTGCATTCTTATGGTAGCAAGGGAGGCCATTTTGGGGAGTGAACTAGGTCAGGTGTAAAGTAGTGCAGCTTCTTCTCACTGTATCTGTGGTCACTACCCTAGTCCAAACGTGTAGATGTGAACTCTTGCAAGCTTTTCCTTTTCTAAAAGGGCAGTCCCCATGTGTTTACTGCCATGCATTGGAGAGTAGCCACATCTGTGAGTCTAAGTCCAGCATGCCCATCTGACTCTGCCTGTTGCATCTTAGTCAACTTTTCCTAGAGAACATGATCTTCTCCCAACACCCAAAGTGACTTCAGACAAGGCCAAGTGGTTTCCACATTATAATCCACTTCCAGAACTTTGTTAGTTTCCTACACTTCTAAAGAACATTCTGTGCTCTTTAGTATGACCTCCAAGTCCAACAGAGTGTGGTCCTTCCTATCTCTTCAGCTCTATCCTAAGCTACGCTCTTTCCTCTCAAGACTTCAATCAAACCACCAGCCTATGCCATACTCTTTTCAATGCATGGTTCTTGTGCATGCCATTTCTCTTTTTTTATGTACTTCCAAGCAAAATTACAATATTTAACTGGAAAATTACTACTGATCCTTCAGCTTTAAATTAAAAGTTTCTTGTTGAAAGATTTTTTCACAAATACTAGATCTCCTTCAGATTCCCCCATTATTCTTCTTGCTGAGGTCATTGCCTTGACCTCATAGTACTTCCCACAACTGGTTGTATCAACATATTTGATATTATGCTTCTCACTAAAGCATAGTATTTATTAAGGCAGATGATGTTTGAGCTTTGTTCATTATGAAGGCCAAGAATACTTCCTGTCACATAGAAGGTTCTCCACAATTAGTTAATAACTATACGATCAACAGGAATTTATGACATACTTACTATATGCCAGGCATTACACTGATGGAAAAACAAGACGGAATCAGACCTGGATCATTCTTACTTAGTTTATATGCAACTAGAAAATAGGAATAATATTGTTATTTGTTTTAGACAATCTATTTCCAAAGAAAATATACTCAAAAGTGTGGCATTTCAATTATACGAGCCAATACATAAAATTAATCCAGGCTTACAGCCTGATATCAGAGTCGAACAAAAGAGAACTTTTCTTTCCCACATATATTTCCAGCCTGATGTGGCCAGTACGTGATGAGCATAGGATTGCCCATCTCACTCCTGATGCCAGACATAATTAATTGATTACCACACTCTCTGAGCTGGGAATTAATTTCTGATTCCTTTTAACACTGTCCAGGTAGCCACCTATCATCAACAGATCTAAGCTGGCATCAGAGATGAAACTGTTCTCCCATCCGCATTTCCAGCCCAAAAATGCATGGAAGACAGCCACGGTGTATACTGACAATAGTTCAAAAGTAAAATGCTGGCACCTTTCTGCCTCTGAGGTTCAGGCTGTCACGTGTCTTTGAATGAACTGTTGACAGCAATGCACTGCAGCCAAGTCACTTAAATTCCATATTTGTCCAATTCTCAAGCATGTTCAAATACTCATTAAGTGGATCGTCTCCACAGCCTACGTTTGCTGACTGTCATGAGTGTTTCTTGAGAATTTTAAGAGCGATGGATAAACTTTTTCCAAAGGTATGATTTTAAAATAGATTTTTATGTTTCTGGTAGACCAAAGAAGGCCAAGTTTTAAAGGTACAGCTCGTTCCTTAATGTTTAATTCTAAAAGAACAGCCATTTATCAGTTTGTTTATGATACGCATCAGTTCGCTATTTTGAATTACTTCACTATTTTGAATTATTTATGAACCTATTCATTTCCTAACACAAATGTGTGTAACTCATTTCAGTATGCACTTTTCATTAAAAGATTTCAAGTCATTAGTAGAAAAATCTATTGAAAATGTGTGAACTCCAACTTTATGTGTGTTTCTTTTGTGTTGGTACCTAAATTGAAAAGCAGCAGCTTGCCTAATCATAAACTACTCTGTGGGTGTGTGTGTGTGTGTGTGTGTGTGTGTGTGTGCATGTGTTTGCTCCTTGGTGAGTGGTAACCCTAAGCTATAACTTCTGGAGATTTGCAGTTCTTCATAATGTATTCAAATAAATTAAAAAGCTACATTAATATTTAATGGTTATTAAAAAGCTTTTTTCCAGAGAAGTCAAAATCTTTTCCCATTAAATATAAAATACAATGTTAAAATAAAGTTTTGGCTGAAAACATAGATTCTTCAAAAGCTACATCGAAACACCTAAATTTTAAGGAAATGATACAATATGTATATAAAAATGTAAATTAGACAACAAAATTAGTAACAACAATAACAACACATTTTATAGTACTGATATGTTGATTAGCATCGTGTTAAGTGTTTTACATATTAGGACTCATTTTATCTTTGGAACAATCATATTACTGTTTTCATTTACCCATAAATAAATTGAGGTACAGAGATGTTCAGTAACTTACTCAGAACCATCCAGAAAACAGGATTCACAGCTTTTTAACCCTGACCAAGATCACAGAACTGACAAATTCTGTTTCTGCACTTCTGCAGTGTTTAGCCCCTCCAGTACACTTCCTCCAAAGTCTAGCACATTGTTTTCTGGCACTGCTGCACACTGAGCTACATCCCCTGACAGTCGAAAAAATGACTGAGGCAGTGAGCCTTACTGAGTGATGAAACTGCCCAGGCTGGGTATGAACTCAAGATCCTCTTGCCCCAGCCTCCCAGGGTTCTGGGATTACAGGCATGTAACTCACCACCTGCTTCAGTTTAGTCCGTTCCTGTTCTTTGTATAAACAAAGATCAATGGGATTCTTTCATGAACAGACTGGTTAAACAGGTCTATATCTCACTTTCAGAATGGAATACTAACTTTTAGGGCCATTGTTGTCTACAATTCCTAAAAATGTGTATCTATTGCTTCTGCTAGGAAGCCCATAACCCACTAGGGGTATTGCCTCTGACAGCACTGTTCATTTGACATATGGCCAGAGTGAGTATCCCAGGACCAAAGTCCTTCCTTACTTTGCTTACTGTGGGTGTTAAAGATTCTACCATTTTTTTGTGTCAAATCAACTGAACTGAAAAGGGATTACCATCCAAAGGAAATTAATCTCAGTTATTAACAACCAGTATTGTTCTGTTAAAAACCAATTACACAGTAGGCCTTGAGGTACAAAGACCAAAGTATCCCATCTTTCACAGTTTGTTGTCCATGATTTGGTGATGACCTTTGAAAGAGGTGAGAAATATGTGCTGAGTCAATTCAGGATAAAAATATCTGAATTATTTTGCAGTTGTAATAATGAGTTTTTATGACCACAAATTTCCAGATTCATTTCTTGCCAAGAAAAACAACAAAATACATTAAACAGTAAAGACGTGGTGAGAACATGGGATGAGATGAAAAATACATAATAAGTGCTTAAGAAGGTGAGAACAGATTCAAGATGAGAAAGTAAAATAAATATTAGATAAAACCTGAAATATTTAGATGAAGAAATGTAAAAGGGTAAAACCAATAGCACAAAGTAAAATTAATCCTAGAGCTAAAATTTTTCAAGTCTATGATTAGGATTTAGAGATTAAAATAAAATAAATTAATTATTTAGAACACTATTTTGGGAGGCTGAGGAGTGGTGAAACAAAAGATGAAACTTAGAGGTAAGGAGATGTAGAAATGAAAGATAGTCTTAGAAAAAAGATTTAACAAGTAAGGTAAACTGAGACAAAATTAAGTCAATTCTGCTTATACACTGAGGCCAGTGACTCCTGTACTTTAGAAAACACCATGTTCACTTAAGACCTCACCTCAGGGTTTCTCATGTAGTAAGTCTGGTTTAGAGCTGGAGAATTTGTATTTCTTAGTCTGTTTGGAATGCTCTGTCAAAGTACCATAAACTGGGAAGCTTATAAACAACATGAAGTTATGCCCACAGTTCTAGAGGTTGAAACTACCATGAACTGGTTTAAAGTTGTTACTTCCTAGCAATGTAGAAGAGAAATGCTGTTCTTTGCGGTTTTGTTTGTGGGAGTAGTAATCTCACTCATGAAGGCTGCACCCTCTCTTAGCCTATTCATCTTCTAGGGACCCCATCTCCTAACACTATCACCATGGGCATTAAGATTTCAACATACACACTGGAGGAGCAAACATTCAGAACATAGCACAGAAATATTATCAGGTGCTATTAATGCTGCTGTTGCCAGTCCAGGGACTCCAACACGAGACCACTGCTCCAGAAAATGTGCAAAATTTACCAGGATAAACATGTTTGCAATAGCATTTCCCATAAAATAGAAAGATATACATAATTTTGTTATCCACTGAAAAGACACTGGAGAAATATAACTTTCAATAATTGCCCAGTGGGGTTTTGTAAGTCTATGAAAATGAATGAGCTACAGATACAGACAACATAGAAGAACCTTAGAATAGTAAGGGGGAAGGTCTCAGTTACTTTTCTCTGCTTGCTGAGACAAAATACCTGACACCCAAAGTTAAAGGGGGAAAGGTTTGTTTAGCTTACAATTTGTAGAGGTTTCAGTCTATAATCGACTGGCTCTAAGGCAGGGTGGCACATGACAGCAGAAGACAGCAAAAGCAACAAAAGACAAGACTCTTTATGTCCCTTATTTTGTATTCAAACTATCTGTCCTAGTGTGGGTATAATACTCACACCTTTAATCCTGACCAGAACTATGCCAAGCCAATCATTCAGTGGACTAATTTATGAATCACACACCCTTAATCTCAGCATCACAATCTAGACTCAGTCACCTCTGAAAAATCCCCATGACCACATGAGACTTTGGGGTGACATCCATACACAAGTGAAAAGAAGCAAGCTACAGATGATAGCACATAAGAAAAATCACTTCCATAGCTCAACATGAAACAAAAATTATTTAAGCTATGTGAATATGTGTGAGGAATGTCATTTTAAATATGAGAATAATAAATATGAGCAGAAACAGAATAGAAATGAAAATATCTTGAGCATATTCTTTTTTATGGTAGAGTAGTACTCCATTGTATAAAAATACATACATCTTTATCCATTCACCAGTTGATGGGCACTTGCGTTGTTTTTAAGATTTGATTATTACATACTGTGCCTCAAAATGGATGTACCTTGAATCTATACTCTAAGTGTAATAAATCGTACACATATGTGTAAATACTACACTGTGTCTCTGGTGTGAGAAACCAAAAGTGTAAATTAGGACCAAACTGTATAATAGGTTTTGTAAAATAGGAAGAAAATGTCCAAATGGGGATGGAAGAAGGTAGAGGGGAAGGGAAAAGGAAAGAAGGGAAACATAAAAAAAAAAAGAGAAAAGAAGGAAAACGTGGAAACAAAGCTTTTATAAATAGGGAAGGGAGGAGGGATTGAAGGGAGAGTAGGGAAATGGGAAAAAATTTTATATCACCTACAGGCACACGTTCTTTATGACGAATGTGATCATTATGAATACCTAAAATGCACTAATAAAATCTGATTTAAAAAATAAAGATCATGAACATAAAAAAATGAAAGAAACAGGAGACTAGGACTAAGAAGGAAACTGCTCAATTGAGCAGCATTTACTGTGTGACAGTGCTTAGATTAGGCAGAGAAGTCACAGGTTTTGTTTCATTATTACTTTTTTTTAAGCCTGTGAGGAGAGCTTATCTATTTATCTATCTACCTATCTATCTATTATCTATGTATCTATTTATATGTGTGCATCTACTCACACACACACATATATATATAACATATAAGTGTATATATTTATATATTCTCTCCCATATATCAAATATTAATTTTTAAAAGATATTAACTGTGATGGTTTAATATTATGTATCCACTTCAGTAGGCCACAATACTGGGTTATTTGGGCAAATGCTATACTAGATGTTTCTGTGAAGGTATTTTTTAGATCAAATTAGCATTTAAATCAATAGAGTTTGAGTAAAGTAGATAACTCTCCTGCATCTGAGTGAGCTTCATCAATCAACAGAAGGCCTTAAGGAGGAAAACGAGGAACCCCTCAGGGATCAAGGGAATACTGTCAACAGATTGTCTCAATAGATTACCAGAGCTTCCCTTGGTTTCAACCATGCCAACCAACCCTGCAGACTGCTAACTTATGGGCCTCCAAACTTGTGTGAGACTATTTATATAATTTTTTCCTAAATCTGCCCATTAGGAGACAGTGAGATCCTGGCTCTAGGAAGAATCAGCTAGCAGGTTTCTTCATTTCCCTACAAAAGGAGACTTTGGCTGAGAAATGGGATGTCCAATAGTCAAATGCAGTCCCTGAGAAAGTTTTGTGACTGACTTATTTTCCACCAGTCCTGTGTAAGGGTGAATTGGTCTAGACACTTGCAGTTGAGTTACAAAAATAACTCAGTGAGCTTAGACAAGAAAAGCAAATATATTGATTCTTTCTTACAATTAGGCTTTCCCAGGAGTGGGCTGGCTTCAGTATAGATTGAAACTGAGGCTCACGTGAAGTCACCAGCCCTCAGCTCTGCTCCTCCAACCACAAGGCAAGTAGAGTCCCCAGCATTCTCAGCGGGATGACTGCTTCTTCTGCATGCTGGATGTCACAACGTTCTGGAGGCAGGTTTCACTCTCCAGGGCTGGATCATGGCTGGGAAGATGGGATCATGATAAACTAAGGCTTCGATTTTAAACCTGATTTTGGTGCCTAACTCCACCTATCAAATCACACAGATTCAGGGTGGGGAGGGGGATTTTTTTCCTCAATAGAAAATCCTCTGGGATGTTATTATTAAAAGGTAGGAGGATGGACACAGCAGACAAAACTTTTAGACTATAATAATATAAAAATTATGTATTAAAAAGTATAATTTTAAAAGCACAACAGATAATTGACTCCAAAGGAAGAATGGTTTCTCTTTTGAGCCAGAACAAGCAAGGATGACTAATGTCGTGATAACTAAAGCAGAACCGGCTACAAGAAAATATCATTCATGGGCCGCAACATCCATTATCATAGAACTTCAGCACTCAATGGGCCTTTAGACTAGAGAGCACCGTGTCATCACCTTAGAAATTCAGAACTAAAGAACGTCCCTGTTAAAAATTGACTCAGTGTCAATCAAAGAAATAAATGGCAAATTTGGGGAATTGAGTGAAAAGCTTAGTGTTAACTTAATTTGTAAAGAGCAAGAGAAAAAGGAAAAACAGTTGAGACAGGGGTGCTGTAAAGATGTGGCAATGCAGAGAAGTATTAGTTGGATGAACACTTTTGAAAACTGCTATTTTCAACCTCAAAATGTTAAGTACTCCTAAGAAGCTTTGGATTTGTAATTCTTCTAAAACTTGTCCACTTTAATGCATTTTCAGTTTCCATTCAGTTAAGACTTATTCCCAACAGAACTGCTTATTTTGTCAGTTAAGGTCATAACAAATCCAACTTAATAGCATATACATCTACATTTCTAAAGCAGGTAATTTTTGTTCATATTGCATTAAAAAAAAGATGTCAGATTCAACTGTCTTCCTTATGCCAAAAAGTCAAATTTTTGTGTTTTCATATGCTAAATATCTCCACCCATATTTCCAAACTGCTTTTATTTAAGATCCTTGGAAGGAGGTTGCAACATGCAATGATTTATTTTCATTTGTGAAAATTTTATTTTATTGTGTTAAGAACACTTTCATGAAGTCTACCATCTTAGCAGATTTTTAAGTGCAAACTACATTATCATTGGCTGTGGTACAGCATAGGACAGATGATCTCTAGAATTTATTCATCTTGCTTACCTGAAACTTCAGGTCTGTGGATTAGCAACTTCTCATTCCTACCTCCTGCCAGGTGATGGTAACCAACATTCCATTCTGATTCTATGAATGTGACTATTTTATACAGCCCATATCAGTGAAATGGGCCACTAATTGTCACAAAAGGACTGTCTTTTTTTTTTTTAGCTTAATGTCCTTAAGGTTCATGTATGTCATCGATATTCCAGAATTTTCTTCTTTAAGGCAAATAGTATACTCTAGAATGTAGACATCAAACTCATTTTTATTATTCATTCATTTATCCATGACCCTTTAGGTTATTTCCACATTTTGGTTATTGTTACTAGAGTTTGCATCTCAAATGTGTTACAGGCTTGGTCCAAGTACCAGCAGCAGTGTTCAGAGGAGGGGCTTCAGGGAAATGATTGGGTGGTGATATTGTGACCTCACTATGGATTAATCCAATGATGGGCTCATAAGTTAATGAGAGGTGGTGGAATGTTAATCAGTGGGGCCATTTGGAGGAAGTAGTCACTGGGTATGCCCTGAAAGGCACACATTGGCCACAGCCCACCTCTCTCTTTCTCTCTCTCTCTCTGTTTCCCTTCCAGTCACCTCGAAGTTAACGACTCTGTGCTCGCCATATGATATTCAGGCTCACCTCAGGCTCAAACTGATGGTACCAAACAACCTGGGATTGCAACCTCTGAAACCATGAACCAAATAATATTTCCTCCTTTCCAGTTATCTCATATATTTTGTCACAGCAATAGAGAGTTCATTAAAACAAGTTTGAACAGTGCTTCACAAAGATCTGGTCTTTGAAGTCATTATTTTCCTGGAAAATCTCTGTCTGTTCTTAAGACACAAGAAGTATATCTCATCTGTCTCGAGCTATGGAATGTGGAACCAGCCTGAAGCACCAGCTTTGCCATCACATTAATAACCTGAGTAGAGCTTAGGGAAATTTCTACTTAATTCTCTATCATTTGGGCAGCTGAAAAATAAAGTAGACCTTTGTCGTTCTCAAAGCATATGTGTATACAACATCTCAAGTCTTTTTTATACCACATATTTCATTTGACTTCCTCCATAAACACTGTCATTACAGACTGGAACACTTCATGGTGTTATCATTTGAGAGACAATAGCAGGAAGCAAGACTGTCATGTTGGAGTGACAGTGTCTGGAAATTGGCTACACTCAGGCCCCGAGCTGATGATCCACAAGTCCACATCTGCTTCATTAAGCATAGCAAAAGTGATTTTGCTTCTCAACATTTTTTGTTTTGAATGATTTCAAACTGTAGATCATAATAGAAAGAATGTATCAGGCTGCCATTTATCCTCTGCTCTGATTTACATATTTTAACAGCTGCTTACAATATTTGCCTCCACTTAAAATAATAATACTGCTTTACAGATACAGTTCAAATCTCTTTGTGCTGGATGCTTGAGATATTTGAATTAAGAGTGAGCATACCTTGGGGATTGTCACTTTCTTTTTGCTGGGATTAATACAAGACAGCCATAATTTAAAGAAGGAAAGGTTTATTTTGACTCACAGTTTATAGAAGTTTCAGTCTATAGTTGACTGGATCCAAGGTTGGGCAGCAAGGCAGAGGGGGATGACAGAGGAGAAGCAGAGAATGGCAGTGTGGGAAGAAGGAGAGACAGAGAAAGGCAGAGACACAGAGACACAGAGACAGAGAGAGAGACAGAGACAGAGACAGATCAAGGAAAGAAGGTAGACCCTTCCAGGCCACACCCCAATGACCCACATTCTCTGACCAGGCTCCCCCCCCTCCAGCATCACACTGGGTTATAAACTCAGTAGTGTACTAATCCATTGAAGGAAATCAGGCCCCCATGATCTGATCATCTCCCAGAAATCCTACTTAGGATTGCAGGAGGCTTTGGGGGAAATCTAGATATAAACCATAATGGGAGTAAAGGGCTTATTTTGGTAACAACATCTTGGATTTGAATTCCAAGATCCGCTAACTGCCTGTGTAACCATAAGCAAATTATTCAGATCCCCTGTGCCTCACCTATTAAAATGAGAGTAGTGATAACATTACTACTTATCATCTAGGCTTGTGGTGCAGGTTAAACCAGTCCACGCGTGTGACCCACAGCGGATAGTTCAGGCACACAGAAAACATGCTTACTACTCCTCCTGTAGAACCCACGTTACTTAGGGTTTCCATTAAGGTTAAAGCAAAACACAAGCTTGTACCAATGTGCTTTCCAAATGCTGCCTTTACTTGACATACCTGACATTGAAGTGCCTTAGCTCTGAATGTGATCCAAATCCATGACTTGCACAAAATGCATCCTTAACAAAATATATTACTACATCAAATAAATGATATATCAAATCAGGAAGGCTGAGAGACAGTGAATAAATCCAGAGTGTCAAAAACAACAAACAAACAGACTGTGAATTGAAATGGCTGCAAAGCACTCTCACCCCATATCTTCAAGGCTCTAGTAAAAGATTCT
>RJWT010049060.1:0-11060 GCA_004365215.1 Cuniculus paca
TAGTTTTGTGAGTCTCCAGCCTTAAACCAAAGTGTTGTGAAAATATTATTTTAGGAATGCTAAGCAGATACCTCTGCATAAAACAAATGTGGTTTACTGTTTTCACACTCTTATGGTTTTCAGAAGTGGGGAGGATTACGACTCAATTCAAGATGTAGTCACGAGCCTGGCAACGTGCCAGCTTTCTATCTGCCTGTGATCTAGAGAGTTTTATGTGCTTCTTTTGCGAAACTCATCCGTTATGTTCACTATCAGAACCTCTTGTCACCATTTTCTTCCTCTACCTGAGCTTCTTCCCCATAATCTCGTTGGCACGCAGATAAACCCCCAAATGAACTTGCAACTGTGACCGATGCTTACAGCATTCTCTTGCTGACACCATCATGGGGTCAAGGGTCCTCACCTCCTTTGCCTCCAAGACTGGGGCACAGTTTGCGCCTTGGTGGGCCCCACCTCTATCATGACGGTGCAAAGTGGGCAGTGCTGTTTGCAGGGGTGCGAGAAATAACTTCACAGGAAGCAGTCTCGGCGCAGCTCTGTCTCCTAGGTAGAAGTCTGCTTGCCTCAAGCTGCTTCCCACTGGGCACTGAGACAGTTTTGCGGGCTTTGGCCTCAGCTGTATGGAAGGCTGTTGCTTTGCTCTTGTAGCTACAGGTCTAAAGGCTAAATGACTGCTGGAGGCTTCCTGTTCATTCATTTCCCCTCAATAAGTGCTAAGGGTTCATCTTCTACTTAACTCCCTTTGTCAGCTCTTCTCAGATATTTATTGTCTTCTTTCTTCTCTCTTTCTCTCTTTAATTCCTCCTCCTGCTGGTTCTCCTTCTCCTCTTCCTCTTCTCTCGGTCTCTGTCTTTGTCTCTCTCTCTCTCTGTCTCTGTGTCTCTGTCTCTCTCTCTCCTTTGCATGCTGTCATGCCCTGATCTTATCTGGAAATAGGATTTTTTTTATAAATTAACTTTTTCCTGAATGCTAATTGTCTTTTCTAGACACGTATTAAAGTCCTAAAGAATGCACTATTTTAAACCCCATAGAAAACAGCTTTTAAATCTGCAGTGTAAATGAATAATTATATTAGTCTATAGTGCAATCAGTCAAATCAATTGTTTGAAGTCCTATTTAGGAATGATGCATTATTATAATTGGGACTGTCATCCAACCTCCTTCTTCCTCATAGCAAATGGTAAACTTTATTTCTGCTATGGACAGAACTATGGTATTTATATAAATATGAGAATCTTCATTTCAGGTTCAGTTGCTATTATTCAAATTAGAAAACTAAATTCTGTCTCGATGATGCAATTTTTAATCTATTTACTGAACATACAATTTTATAAGTCAGTGAACATATGTTTCATAGTCACTAATGCTGTCAATCTCAAAAATTTCTAATCATATACAATTTGGAAAATTAGTGAGACAAAAATCTGTCCAAGAGAGAAATGATCCCTAGCAAAATTTACCAAAATTCTTCTTTGAATAAGGTATATGAAACACAAATTGTATTGTTCTTTCATGCTTGATATACCATAACTTCATTCATTCATTTGTTCATTCAAAGAATATTTACTGAATATTAGTAATGTGCCAAATGCCAACCATAATGAACTTGATCTCTCACAGGAAATGCTTGGTGCCTTATAGAGCATATAAAGATTTGTGGAAATAGGTTTTTAAATGAGAAGATCTAAAATTTTATTCATTTATTCCTTTTTCCTTTGAACACACTTCAGACAGAGCCTGGAGTCATCTCTCCTATCAGGGAAGTCTTCGAAGAGGAAGTGACATTTGGGGCAGGGATAGGAGACAGGTGGCATTTTGTCCTGTGAAGACACTTGACCCATGAAAGACATCATTCTGGGTTAAAATGCATGAAGGTTGGGTCTCGAGAGGGGCTGCTGTGTTTGGGGAACCAATAAAATCCCCCAGTGCAGCTGCAGAATGTCTCACATTATTTTGATCAGAATTAAAAACGGGTCAACCTTACTGATGTCATAACAGAGTTCACATGTCCATATTGTCACAAATACAAATCATGCTTCTGAAAGCCCAGGTGTGTTCATTGCTTCCTCCCTCCATTTACTGTTCCTCTCGTATTGGCCACCACCCAAAGTATGCTTGAGGACAATCACATGAACGAGGGTTTGGAAAACCTGCTTATTACCTCTTGCGTCACTGTACAAATACAGAAATAAGCAAACCAATAGAACGCAGTGCCGCTTCCATCACTGCCGTCTGCAGTGGTTAAAACTCTCTTTGACCGCAGGTGCATGGTGACTTATCGATACTAAAGGTGCTACCAAGGATGTTCGCTTTTGGATTGAAGAGGCATGTTGATCACAGTGGAAAATTTTTATAATATGATACTTTTCAGATGGTGAGAAGTTGCTGCTATTATGTTTCTGGAGCCCTCCATGCTTACACTACCAGAGCACCGCGCCTCAAATCGTTCTACGATCATTTCTGTCTTTGCCTTACCTAGTCATCGACACGATGAAGAAGCACAAAGGAAGATATTTTGGAAAGAAAAAAATCAGGAGGAAAAATATTCCATGACAACGTGCATCCTTCCAGATTCAGAGCTCATTTTTCAAGAGGTAAGATGTAATGCGGCAGGGCTTAGAGCGGACCGTGCGAACCAAGCTTAGAGCGCGGAACGCGAATCCTAGTGGAGAGAGATGACACTGCGACTCTTATCTATTTAATTTGTGCATGAAATAGGCACATTTTGGCTCAGTTTCAGTTAAGCACATGGCTATGAGACAGCACGCCAGGGGGGAAGGACACTGGCTTTCATTACCAGCCCCAACTTTTCTTCACAGTTTGAAGGAAAAAAACGAACAGGACCGACTTCCTCTTGGAAGCCCTGGGAGAAGACTGGCCCTCCACTGACCACGGCTGCACGCAACGTGCACTTCCTCACCGAACAGTGCCAGCTGGAGCTGTGCAGGGCACAGAGGCACACATCATGGGACTGTCCCCATCTTCCAGTTTTAGCAAAGCAGGGCCCATCCTCTGTGCACATTTACTCTCATTACAAAGGAACAGAATAAAAGTTGTGTTCCCTTGAATATCTTCTCATGGCACTCTCCTTTAGCATGTGAAGCATTTCATGCTAGTGCATTAAAAAAATACGTTAGAATCCATGTCATTAAGATTTGAACTTAGATTTACCATCTATTTAGTCTAAGCACTTAAATCTTAAAAACAAGTTTAACTGTTCTTTGAAAACAAGATGAAATATATTAATTTTGAATGTTTTCATTTATTTTTGTAGTATTGCTTTAGCCTGTATTTTATTTATGAAAGACAATGAAATTAGTAGATTCCTGAGGAGTCCCATGAAGGTCTCTCTTCAAACTGTCATTGCAAAATAAATGCACCCAGGAATCTGTAAATAATGAAAGGGAAAGGGGATAGAATGTCTCCCTTCAGAAATGTAATGATGGCCAAGTTATGATAATCTACAAGCCAGTTTATTCCCTGCAATTGAAAAATTTTCTATTATTTCTTGTACATTGTTTTCTTTAAAGATAGAGCAAAAAAGCAGATGCACTGTTCTGTTTTTCTGCAGTTTTATCAGCTCATCAGGAGCCAAGGCAGTGCTGGGTGCTGCAAATTCTAAGGGGAGATTGATGTTTGACACGGAGGGGTTCACCGCCCTCTTGTTAAACCTGCCCAACTCACGTCCACAGCCTCAGACGATAACGGCACGTTTGCCAGATTTTCCAAGTGATGAAAATGTCAGCACATCCAAAGTTATGGTTCCCTCAACAACCATAACTTGGTCCTTTGCACAGAATTATGGAGGAAGAAAAGTTAGAAACTGACAAGTAGGATAAACCCGCAGTTACCCCGAGTCCACGTCTACACAGAGAGCAGAATTCAACAAGGAGGCAACTAGCTGTGTAGTTCAGACAAAAACTACTCCTTGAGCAAGATGATCATGAGAATAAAAGGCATTTTTCACTCGAACTAATTTAACTGGATAATTGGCTCAGTATTCCAAAAGTAGATATAAAAAGAAAAAAAAATTACTAGAATGATCTGAAATCCAGGACATAGCACTATTTTGGATTAAATTTGTGTGCTTTTCTGTATATTATAAACATGTACCTTGCCAAAATACACCAGTTAAATAAAGAAATTGACTTTAGTTTATATTTACTCTCACAAATATATTTATAAAAAGATGCCCAGTGAGTCTTGTGTTAATCTTACCTTTTCTATCAAGAGAACTGTCATTTGAAAGCTGATTCTAAATACAGCTATGCTGATAAAACGTCACTATGGCAAGAAATCCTTCAATGCTACCTTAATTTATAAAGGTGTAAGTTAAGAAGTAAATAGGGAATGTTAGGAACTGGGGGAAATAGAAAATGATATATTCCTCCTAAAGGTATTAGAATTAAATTAAAAACAAAGTATAAACAGTCAATCAGTTAAACAGGAGGATAAATACAGTCCCCTTACATATTCTTGAGTTCTGAATCTTCAAATTTAACCAACCATGGATGGAAAACACTAGGAAAAAAATTGCAGTTGTTACATGCATAGGCTATTTTCCTGTTACTATTCCCTAAACAATCGGGTGTAACAGCTCTTTACACAGCATTTACGTGGTACTAGGTGCTATAATAATCTAGAGATGATTTAGAGTATAAAATACAGAGTATCGAGGACATGGAAGATTACAAGTAAAGACAACACAATTTCAAACACAACACTTGAGAATCATGGATTCTGATTTTCTGGGGCTGGGCTGTCCAGGGACTAGCCCCCCTGCGGGTGGGAAGGGGTGGGGATGGGACCACGAAGCAGCTGTCACACGGGATGAAGCCTGCCCTCCAGTAGGCACCCTGAGAACTTCTTGCTGTTGGGGTGAGTAATGCCAGCATCTTGCCAAACAAGATCGATTCCTTTAAACAGAAAATTGCAGTATCCTTCAGTGGACTCATTCCGGTTTCCTCTGCTTTGTGAGACACCTTGCTTGGGTGAAAGGGACCCTGAGCACTTTTGGACTTAGGAAAGGTAGAATACTGAAAACAATCCTTCTCTCAGTATGAAGACACCTGCATTTATTTTAAATACCAAGAAGACAAATACGTATTTTTTTTTTACTACAAGCAATTTACAAGAGATGTGGCAATCATTTGCACAAAAGCCAAAAATCTTTTCCAACCTTAGCAAGAAAAAAAGTCCTTTGATGATCAGCATAGTGACACTAGTCAAAATATCCCCTTCACAACATATTCTTAGAAGGATACCCTTTCCTTCCAGGAGCAGCTGTCCTAGGTATGTTGAGTTCAATTTTAATTTGTGTGGATCTATTTACTATTTTCCTTAAATCTTAGATTTGGACCTGGGCTAATGACAAGTTCAATGCTAGCCTCAATTACACAGCAAGACTATCTAAAAAAAAAAAAAGTGAAGCTCGGAGAAGTGATTTCCTTGAGGTTACAAAGGTAGTCGGCTAACATACGATGCAACAGAATCCAGACCTACCTCTTCCAGGTAGTTCTCCTCGATGTTGGCCACTGGCCCATTTCTTAACTTCTTTGAACACCAAAGTTCAAGACTTGACCTTGTTAACTAAATGATTCTTTTTTGTTTTGCTTTGTTTTTGGTGTGGAATGAATCACTGACTTATATCAATGACTTCCCAGAAACGGCAAGCATTTTACAAATGTCCAGTAATTTCCACAGTTTGTATATGTTCAATATTTCTAAATTCCTCTATTAAGTTACAGGTCTGGCTAGAGCAGCGACAAAGGCAGTAGGGTAAGGCTCAAACATCTACACGTGTGACTTCAAAGGGTCCTTTTCAGCGTGCAGTTAAGATGGCAAACATTAAACATATTGAGTGTTTCAGTCCCATGATTAATGCCGCAGATAATAGCCCAGCCTATTCCATTGCATAACTGATAACACACTCACACAATGAAGACACTCAGGTACTTTGAACTATTCAACATGCCCCAAACTAAATGCCAGCATTTGTTTTTATAGTTTTTGTAATCTCACCTGCTAAGACCCTTATCTTCATAAAACCACTGAGTTCCTGAATAAATATTGTGCCACAGATTTAAATCTTCTGGGGGATTTGATGCAAGTGGTTGCTGGATTTTGCGTCTCACAAGCTCATATCTAAAGCAAAAGACAAGCAGGAACATCAGGATTATCTTGACTAATGTTATTACCGAAATTCACGTTGCTTTGTGGCATATGTGTGTGTGTGAGGCACATACACGAGCATAAGGAATAACATCTTAACTTTACAGTTATGAAGTTTTCCCAGATAAAAATTCATTTTCCTGGCTCCATTGCATATATTCAATTAATTGCAAATGATCAGCTAGTTTCACATTTTATGATTACCAGTGAGAATGATAACATTTTAGATTTCTTCTATTCCACATTTGCCAGACCTGTACTGCTCATTTTACACAAAGTAGAAACACAAAAAAGCTTCCTGAGTTAATGATTTCCTATGACATCTACCATCAATACTTTATAAACAACGATAAAATTATCAACTCTGCATTCTTGGCTGGGTACCAAGTTCAGGTCGCTACAAAGGCATTTTAGAATCACAACCCATTTCTTTCATCTTATCTGTATCCCTGACCACATTCTTTGCAAGTTTCCAGATAATAACAATGTGTCAAAGCATTACAGCGTTAGCTTTAGAATCCTGAGACATGTTTGTACAACTGTATCACACAGAACATGCATCAGGGTTGCTAACAGACTAAAAATATACTTTGGAAATCAAGAGGATTATGAAATGAGTACATAGAAGAACGCTTTGGAAGGTTTTTAGTTCTTTTCAACATTATGGTGCTATTTCTACTTCTGCCTTGCTGAATTTAGGGTTCCAAGTAAGTCAGCATACAACATAATACAGAATGACCGGAATTAATTCTATGTTCGGATGAGACAGTAAGCACCTTCTTCCTACTCTTTTGGTAGACAAAACCATAGCAAAATTCAGAAGCACAGTGTGTTTCTCTTACCTCAAATTAGGTCCATTGGGCTTGGACGGTGGCTGCCATGAAATTCCAACATAGGACTCGCTTAGTGGAATCGCTAACAAGGGACTAGGGCCCTGCGGGGCAGCAGGGTGGGTGGTCACTAAGGTAGGCAAACTCTCTGTGCACCCACCTAGGTACCCGTTACCCCCTGAGCAGGCAACGATGGTGACAGAATAATTGGTGAAAGGAATCAGGTGAGTGACTATGTGACTGGACACCGCCGAGGAGGTCACATTGGTTATTGTGAGGTGGGGGTCAGGCATGCGGATCTCGTAGTTTAGGATGTCGCCATTCTGCACAAGCGGGGGTTGCCAGGTGACCTGAAAGGAGGGATAAACTTAGAACCAGTGTGGCAATACAGGAAACAGAGCAACTGCAGTTCCCAAGGCCTGGAATTTCTCTAACTTCAGGGAAGTCATTTGCTAAATGCCTCTGCACACCTTCCTTGCATTAGACAGTAATGAAAGGTTTGGGATCAATTAGCTGTTCGCCAGGGACTACATGAGACGCTGTTTCCTGGGCTTGGCTTTGTGTCTTGCTACTTTCCAGGGCTGTCAGCCTAATACACACCTTCACGATTCATCTCCACGGTGGGCGTTCTGAAAGACATGGGGCGAACCGTGGAGAGGTTCGCACATCCACACGAGCCCAGCAGGCAGCAGCAGGCTTGGTCATCCTCTTGTTTATAACTCAATTACACGAAACGTAGGAACCCCTTGCTTTGCGCTGCTAGTGCGCACACTAAATAAGTCACTTTCTTGAAGGGTGGAGAAGAGAAATCATGATTCGCCTTTTCCAAGGATGCCCAATTATGTCCCTGAATCTTCTCGTACGTAATTTAGCAAGTAGAACAATACTAGCAAATCTTATTTTTGGTCATGAGACACATGAAGGAAACTTTTAAAAAGAGTCCTGATTCACTAACCCAGGATCTTGAGTGGAAGAGATTAATGTCTGTAGTCTCTTTTCTCTTCTGGCTAAATTTTGCAAGAGGACAGTGGTAACACACTCCTGCTTGTTTGGAGGAAAATGTATCCTAAAAACATGTGCAGAGGCCACTGCAAAGCACATGTCTACACCCTGCCCATTTCAAATTTTCTCATCCTGTCTTGCTGTGCTCCTTAAATAAGTATATGCAGTAGGGTAGGGTCTAGGGTTCACTTCCCAAACAAACTTTAAGCCTAAATGATATATTTTTCATTGTCACACACACACACACACACACACACACACACACACACACAGAAGCAGGGTTCAGTCAACGATCTTAGTCATGGCTCCTTAGATTTTTATTTTTTCCTTAGTATACAAGTATTTAAACAGTAAAACAGATTTTGACAGGGTGGTATCTTGCCATCTATATACATAGAACTGTCTAAAAAAGCAAAATCAGAAAGAAAGGCTTTTTTTTCACAGAACAGGTTAAACTTTTAATCCAAATCATAGTTTCTCACTGGAAAATAAAATATTTATTTCAGATATGGTAATCAAATGATTTATCTGAGTGACTCCTTTTTTTTTTTTTGTGGGTACTGGCAATTGAACTCAAGACCTTATGCTTGCCAGGCAGTCACTGCACCACTGAGCTATATCCCCAGTCCTCTATCTGAGTGGCTCTTAATCATCTCTATTTGAATTTTTTTATATATCCATTTATTTAAGAAATAAATAATAAAATAAATAAAATAGGGAGGGACTGACCAAAATTTTCTATCTTGCAGCAAAGAGAAAACATTGACCTAAGATCTTTATAAGAATCTAAGCATGACCTAAGATCTTTATAAGAATATTCAGGCTGATAATGGCTGATAAAATGGGTTTCTACTACATAAGAGTTAGACAGTTGCTTGATCATTATCAGGCAATTTATAATTAGCAATGGACAAACATCTATCCAAATTGTGTCATATGTCTTGAAATCATTGTAAATCTGAAAAGCATCTTTGTGAGTCCGGGGACAGATGCTGGGCATGAAGAGATGTGTTAAATGTGTTTCTCATGAGCCCAGGGGACTGCTCTGTCTGCAGAAACAGGCTAAGAAATCTAGAGCCAGCAAATGCTGTGAAACAGACACAAGTTTTTGTTTGTTTTTGCAGGTACAACACCCTGTGTGCTCTTGAAAAATGAGTCAAGAGTCAAGGTCAAACTAGGGCTTGGATCACAAATGCAGAGTAAGTCTATCACAGTCTATCTATGACTGATTTAAGAAATTCGCAACTTCCTCACCTCCCAAACCAGAACATTGAGAATTCAGGTCAGAGTTTGGCACTCTTGAAAGAATGAAACCTTAGGAGATAGACTGTGTTAGTAGCTGAGCTAACAGTGAATTGATTTGGAACTTGGTATCGAGGCTGAGAAAGTGCATTCATAAGATAAAACTTGAATAAGATATCTACCAGGAGAGATTAAGAGATTTCCTGTAATAGCTCTGGAGACAGTCTGTTGAAGATCTAAAAGAGCCTGTTTTCTCTATCAGTGTTTACTTTCAGAAATTAACTATTTTCCTCATTTTCTAAGAAGTTATAAACTTAGAAAAATGTATCTTATTGGAAGCTGCAAATTAGAAAAAAAAGAATCCATTTTTATAGAAAAGTTCTAGAAGGGCTATATAAAACGAGCATTTCAACAATGTGGAAGACACTGTCATTAGTGCCAGTGGACTCCCAGAAATGGTGTCTGATTTGATTCTGAAAATATCCCACAGCCGTTATTAAAAATAAATGTGTCTGAGAGTTTGAAGGAACCAGTTAGGCTAGCTAAGTATCGGTTTCTATTCTTTGTTACAGTTACTATAGTGTGGCCCCAACAGATGAGGCAAAAGCTTCTGATCAGTTTAATGTCCTGTTGTACCTATGGAGGATTATGAAATATTGTGGGTGCCCCAAAACCAGACCAGAAAGCACATTGCTGGCATGCGAAAGCAAGATATGTATCTTTGAAAACAAGAATTTTATGTCAAAAATTGAAATTAGAATTAATTCCCCACTGGAAATAAAATGTTTATCGCCTATCAAAGTGATTTATTTGAGCGGCTCTGTTAGATTTCTGTTTCTTTGTCTGGCTTTTAGGAATTGCCAGGAAAAAAAAAAAAAGACAAGTGGATAGAAAGTGAGTTAGATATTTAAGGAGCTACCAATTTTTTCCAGGTCTTTCTAGTCCCTGCAAAGCAACTTTCCATAATCATGCCACCTTCAGAAAGACAAAGATGTGCAGGTTTGCTGACTGACCTCAAACCTGAAAAGAGCAACATACATAAATATTACAAGCACTTTCCTTCCTTCCTTCCTTTCTTCCATAACTCTATTAAATTCTATGTAAAAACTTTATACATAGGAGCATTTGTGAAAACTGATATAAGGAATTGAGAATGGGATAAGAATGTTTTTCTAATATTTAATGCATACTATGCCATTACAGCTGTGTTACTTTGAGGAAAACATTTAACATCTCTGGGCCTTAATCCTCAGGTAAATATGAATGAATAAGCCTTGCCCTTATGTCTAGACATAAGGGCATTAATTCTAAGATGACTTAATCAATAGAAGATACGATCTACGGGAGGGAAAGAGGACATGTAAATATTTGACTCTCCACAGCAATTCCTCCTAATAATAGGCTCTCTGGAAAAACTCCATACAGAATAAATTAGGTAATAAATATTTTTTGTTGCCTGGTATGGTGGTGCACACCTGTAATCCCAGCACTCAGGAGGCTGAGGCAGGAGGGTCACTGCAAGTTTGAGGCCTGCCTGGGCTACACAGTGAGTTTAAGGCCAGCCTAAACTACACAGAGAGACACTGTCTCAAAAAACTTTTTTTTAAAAAATAAAGTTATCTTTCCAAATGTCCTCTCTTTCTATCAGAATTATGAATAATTTAACTCCAAATGTCCCATTTGTGTTTTTGTAGTCAGAGACCTAGCGCACAGGCCTACAACACAGGGACAGGAGCAATGCCAACTCCACCCACATAAGGGGAGAGGTTAACAACTTGGGGTGGGATCTTGCACACCCATTGAACACTCACACAC
>RJWT010049061.1:0-11069 GCA_004365215.1 Cuniculus paca
TGCAGCCTGTTTGCACACAGATTGGAATGATCCAGCAGAGAGGGAGACAGTGGTGATACGGAGAGAGGAGAGAGGATTTTCAAAAGTAGAGCCCTCAAGCAACAGAGAGGACAGAATCAGTGCTCACGTGCAGAGACTGACAGGTCTTGGAGGTGAGTCTTGCCTGCTGCTGGATGGCTAGGGCAGGCCAGTGGGCTTACTTAGCCCTGCATCCCAGCACCAGGTAGCTTCCTGGCACACACTGGGTCTGATGCATGCATAAATGAACGATGCTTTAAGGGGTACACCAAGCACCAGACAAGCAGCAAGGCCCACCCCTTCTCACCAAAACATATTCAGACCCATAAAACATCTGGCATACCTGGAAACTATGGAGTACAGCAACATTGATCTCCGTGACAGCACGGTCTTTCCAGAGGGAGGCCAGTGTGTGTGTCTCCAGGCCCATCCTCCTACCCACTTCCTGCAGAGGCAGAGAAATGGGGTAAGGCTGCCCCAGAGAACTACCCACAGGCCCCACCTCCAGCAAGGCCAGCTAGGAAGCCCTCTTAACCTCCAGGATGTTGTAGCGCTGGGCATCACAGAAGTCCCGGACTCCAATCTCTGTGCCCATGTACCAGCCGTTGAAAGGGCACCCTGGGAACTCGAGGCCGCCCACCTCAAGGAGCATGTTGGCCACCGCAGGCAGGGCATACCATTTCAGCCCCAGCTCCTGGAACCACTCATACCTGGTGGGAGGAAGGGCCAGTTGTAACTGAGGTCTTCTCCACTCCACTTGCACCCAAAAAATAAAACCTTCAGAAAAAGAGTTCAACAAGAAAATTCCTTTCCAGGACCTGACCTCTAAGCCATCTCCCTTGAGAGAATTGGCCTCAATTGTCACTCATTAAATTGAGCTTTCATTCCCTCATGCATCCATGCTGACATATATTAAGCAACAAGCATGTGCCAGGCCCTGCCTTAAATGCTGAGAACCTAACATAACGTAGCAGTTAAGGACTCTAGGGACAGAAAAGTAGGATTTACGTTCTGCCTCATTCCTGAGCAGCAGTGTAACCTTGTGATGCTTTTAACCTCCCTGAACCTCAGGATCCCTAACATCATAGCAACAACATCAAACTCTTGGGATTATTTTGAAGATAATAACATCATGCACTTGTACATTCAATTACTCCACAAATGTTTATCACTGAGCACCTACTATGAATCAGGTACCCCTTTAGGTCCTGGGACGTATTGATAAACAAGAAAGGCAAGATCGCTATTCTGAAGGAGCTTACAATCTAGCATCTAGACTCCAGATCATAAAGAGGGAAATAAATCAGTAAGAGAATAAAAACAAGAAATGACAGTCCAAGGCTGAGAGTGACGACTCTAGACCAGGGGGTCAGGAAAGTGTTCTTAGAGGGATGACACTGCAGGAAATAACTTCTGACAAGCAGAAATGAACCTTGCAGAATTCTGAGGAAAATGCTTGTCACAGAGGAACAACTGCAAAGTCCATGAAGCAGGACAGCTCAGTATATGCAAGGGACAAGAAGTGTTGCTAACCTAATGTCTGCTAGATGTAAGTCTCAGTATATAGAGGTATGTTTGCAGTTACGAGAAGCACCAAGAGCAGGGGCCAAATGAATGAAGCTCTTAAAGTCACTGTAGACCTATATTTCCCCCACAGTCAGGAAAAGGAGTCCCAAGACAGTTAGCAAGAGGGCAAAGAAGCCCGGGCAGCTGAGACTGAAGATCTCAAATGGGTTGCTTCCTAACGTCACTGTTTCCCAAGCTATTGAAGTCCCGTCCATTTAAGCCTCTGCTTCCTCTGACCATCAACATGCTGTATCCTCACAAGCCTGAAGTCAGAGATAAAAATGGAGTTGCTGCAGAATGCAGAAGTGACACAGTGAGCCTTGAAAGTCAGCCCTCTGGAGGTCACCTGCTGCTGGCTAGGCTTTGGGGGAGATCCCAGGAGGGGCCCGATGGCTGGAGTCTTACTGAGGCACAGAGTGGGGGACACGTGCTCATTTGCCCCCCTGCACCCTCAGCCACGTACTTCGGATGTTCCATGGGCACCTCAAGCACAAGATCAGGCGGAATTTCAAAGAGCTCGGGGTCACGGCCGTCAGCCTGCAGGACCAGAGGCAGCACGTCGAAGCGGCCGTAGCGAGGCTTCCAGCCCAGGTCAATGCACAGCTGAGAGACAAGATAGACTCAGTGAGTCTGCGGGCCCAGGCACTTGGTCTCCTTGGGACGCCACTCTAGCACCCACCACTGGACTCCCTGCCCGAAGGTCCCAGGATACCTGAGTGAACTCCAGGTTGGCAGGGTCCCCTCTGATGGTGCCATCTGGCATCTGGTAGCCAGCATACCGGATGAGCTGAGCATTCCAGATTCGGAAGTCATGCTTCCCATCAGTCCGCTGGGGGAACACGGTGATGGCAGACCTTTCCCAGGATACGGACAGTGCTGTTTACCATGTGGCCCTAGTATGGGCTCTGAGACCCTCCCTGCTGCCAGTACCTCCCACTCGACTCTTGCCACTCTGCAGCCCCATGTACCCAAGCTGCCACCTGGTCCTGTCAGCTCCTACCCTTCCTCCATGACCTGTACAGGGATGGGCTCTCTGGGAGAGAGCCCTTTCTCTGCCACCCTATATTCTGTGCCCACAGCTGAGTTGGCTGGATGTTTGTTCAGTGCCAATCATAGGTTCATAGCAGGTTTGAGCCACACCTTAGGGTCTTGGTGCATCCCACTACCTTTCCTTCTTTCCCCACCCTCCAGCCTAATCCTGGTTAAGTCCCCACCAGATGGGCACTGTGTATTTGCTGCTGAACATGAAAATAAGTGAATGACAAATAAGCTGTTCAATCCCATGGGGTGGGGGGACACACGACAAGCAGCCAGTCTCCCATCTCTAAGAAAAATACCACACCAGAGCTGTCTGCTAGAAAACTAATGTCTCACCCCCCTAAGACATAGACAGCCCCAACTAAGCAGTGGAGAAGCTACTTCTTAAAGATTTAACTTTCTCAAGAGTTCAAGTCAAAAGGAAAACCACAGAAATAGGTTACTGACACAGGCTCAGTTCATGGAGGCAAGCTTGCTATTAGAGGTCCATGAAGAAGACTGTGTCTTTCTCCTTTTTCTCTCTTTCTGGTTTCTCCTTGAGCCAGAGACGCCTCCCCTATACCCATCTCCATCTTTCATCTAAGACTCTGGGGCAGTGGGAGGTGCACCCACCTGATGTTGCCGTTGTTGGTAGAATAACGCAGGTGTCTGCAGATGTGTTCGAACATCTCCTGGGCTGTAGAACAGCTGCGGGCATCAAAGACCTGCACACACCCGACCAGACCACATGGTCAAAGACTGTGTGGCAGAGGCTTTGTGGCTGATCAGAAGCCTCTAGGGACAGTGGCATCCTGCACACCAACAGCCTGACCAAAGTGGAGGAGTTGGTTCTCCTCTCAGCATTGACGGCCCCATCTCACAGCTGCCCTATTCAGCCTTTCTCCTGCTCTGCTCTGAGTAGGCAAACCTACTCAGATGACTCCAACAAAGCTCAAATCCCAAGAAAATTTGACTTTAAAGTGCCAGGAGTCAGGACTCCAACAGACCCTGTCTGGTTCTTTTGTAACATGAACATGTGTTACACAGCCAGAATTGGCTTCCCTGGCTTTTCTTGTTACCTTCTCTGTCCAAGCTTTTAACATGATCCAACAGCAAATAACCTTCCAACAAAACAATGGCCTAGGGTGCTGGGGTAAATCAAATGTTCTCTTGCCACCAAGAATTCAAGTATTTGAGACTAAAAGCCTCTCTTGCAGCATCAAGGCCTCAGCAATACCAAGAACAAGGACATTCTTTGACTTTATGGTGGCATTTGGTCTCCCAAGTTTAACACAAGACAGAAGGATCAGTTAGAGATCCTGGTATTGAATCAGATTCTAGACATCTAGCAGAGGAGCCCCTACATATGCATCTCGAATTGGAAACCCAGGCTTTGGCTCCTGCCTGTGGACCCCAGAGGGCCACCTGCTTAGGGCTCAGGGTCACCCACCTCCCTCTTGGCTCCCTCACCTGCAGGTTGGACCACTGGATCCTCCCGATGCAGCGAGGGGCGTTGCGCCAGGCGAGCTTGGTGGCGAAGATGAGCTCATCTCCTGTCAGCTGGTAGGTTCCTGTTGTTTCTATCTCCTTTGTTACTGCTTCCACTCTGGCCAGATAGTCCTCTATTTTTGCCCTGTGGGACAGGAAGACATCCAGAAGATCAACAATGAGATGACCTTACCTGGAGATTAACTCAATCCACAGAAGCCAGAACTGAAGCCAGACACCAGAGAGCAAACCGTCCCTTGCTGGGGACTGTCCCCTCCAGGTCCACTACATGGACTCTCACTTAGCCTAAAGGGGTCCCAAATTTAATGCACTACTGTCACAATCTTGAAGTTCTTAGTCATGTTGGAATAAGGAGTCCATATTTTTGTTTTAACTCTGGATCTTGCGAATTATGTAGCCTGCGATGAGCTAGACAAAACCCTTGTTATTTCCAGGTGTTTTTTTCTTTAACTGTTCATCTTGACAAGGGTTGTGATCCTTCTCAGACATTTGCAAGACTTGGAGGAGCAGTGCCTAATCAAGCCACGGCAACACCGTGTCTCCTTTGGTCAGCGGAGTGCCTGTCACCTTCTCACAGCTAAGAGAAGGTTGCCAGCCCCCCATGCGGCAGCTCCTGTGCAGTGAGCCAGCAAAGCAACTCACAGACATGATCTCACTGAGTCTGCGAGGAAGGGTTTAATGTTTCTTTGAGACAGGGTCTCACAAAGTTGCCCAGTCCTGAAACTCAAGTCAATTTTCCTGCCTAGGCCTCCTGAGTAGCAGCGATTACAGGTGCGCAACCACCTGCTGGTTTAGAAAGTGTTTTGTGTTCGCTTTACAGTCAGGAATCTCAGAGCTCAAGGGGTCTCAAATCCCTAGGGAGTTAAGCGCTGAGCTCAGGGACACTAGCACAGCAAAGAGAAAATCAGGAAACGAAGCCAGGTTGCCCGGCTGCCAAGCCCAGGTTCTTAACAGCCTGCAGGGGCTGTTCTGCCTTCCATCCCCCTCCCAGGGGACTACAAGACTTGAGACGCTGTCCTCAGGAGCCAGGCAGGCCCAGA
This sequence comes from Cuniculus paca, assembly GCA_004365215.1. NCBI lineage: Eukaryota > Metazoa > Chordata > Mammalia > Rodentia > Cuniculidae > Cuniculus > Cuniculus paca. The sequence goes on from RJWT010049061.1 coordinate 5,151, forward strand.
CACAACTGGGGAAGGGAGGGTCGGGACTCAGGCCACTGGGCTCCAGGGCCCGCCCAGGCAGGAGCTGCACCCAGCGATTTCTAAACACACTTCAAAAATATCCCAAAAGGAAGGACTTGGTCAGAAAGGCTTTGAAACACACACACACACACACACACACACACACACACACACACACACACACACTCTCTCTCTCTCTCTCTCTCTCTCTCTCTCTCTCTCTCTCTTTCTCTCTCTCTTATTGCAACCTTGACATTTCTAATCAGCCCAACTAAAGGCTTTTGAAATGGCAACAAACAAAACTATTTAAGAAATAGATTCCTGAGTAAGGCCACTGGTCGGGTTACTCAGAACAAAATGGCCTTTTGGGAGTGCAGAATGTCTTGACAACTCTTCCTTGATTAAAGAAAGAAGCACAAAGACAAAACACTGGTAAATACCACTGGGTGGTATTTACCCTCAAGGTCATCCCCGCCATAAGGAACTTCTGGGTGAGGTCCATGTCCCTGCCCCAAACAAAGCTGCCAGCAATATTCCTGATTCTGCCCCCAAGCACAAAAACAGCAGTCCAGCGAAGCTTCCGACTTGTGTAGGAGCATCAACATGTGAATATTAATAAGGCTCATCATTCACATTTGTGCTCGATTCCTTTAGGGTTTTATATTTTACCATTTCACATAGCCCTGTTTCTGAGGCACTAAAAAATGCTCTGATGACTATCAGCTCGGGGGCGGGGGGGGGAGGAACAGCTTCCATCAGCAGCAAATAGACTTGCATGTGACATTCATTAAGCACAGTCTCTAAGTACACCGTAATTCTCCATATACAAAGGAGGACCAAAGCCGCAGCAAGCCATGTCTCTGGCTGGTGGTGTCATTGTAGGGAAGGGACTGGGAGAAATGGGCCTTCCTTCAATGAGAAGCAAAGGGTCACCAAGCTAGGTTGCCCAGGTCCAGACTGGAGTAGGACCCCTAGGCCCCAAGAGGAAGATGCTAGGGCACTGAGGCTGAAAGCAAGGACTCCTGGTGCCAGCTGCCTGGGCTCGACTCCCAGACCAGTGGATGTGAGCCTTCCAATGTGGTATTTCTCCTCTGTGGACCGCAGTTTTCTTGTCTGTAGAAAGGGCATAATGACAGTACCCATCTCATAGAGTTGTGGTTTCATTAACCATAAGGGACTTACACATTGCCCTGCATAGGCTTTGTGCCAAGTAGATAAAGAAAAAGTACTGTGGCTCAGTGAAGTCTATCAGGGAAAATCTCTGGGCCCTGAAATAACAACTGAGCCAAGAGAACAAGGACAGAGAACTCTTTGGGGGAGCTCTAGTTACCGCACTCACAAAGCAGCAGCCCCTAGGCAGCCCCTCGCCGCTCTCCACACAGCTGCACATTAAAATTGCTAGGACGGTTAAAGCACACAGACATCTGTCCCTTCCCACCTCCCAAGATGCTGCTGCCCTTGTTTGTCAACTGAAGAACCACTACAGAACCAAAGGACTCCCAGCACTGCACTCACACCTACAGCAGTAGGGGCTTGGCGAAGTGGTCTCCAAGGAACTTTCAATCTCAAGCATTTCACAGTAGTGGGGTCCACATAGATCCACCATCAGGGCTATTTGTGCTAGCACACAAGTCTGAACTTGCATATCTCAGAATAATCTCATGAGCTAGTCTATTAGCCTCATTTTACAGATGAGGAAATTTGAGGCTTAGGGAATAAATGGATTTACCAAGGGAGTCACCGTTAGTTAACGGTGGAGCCAGGATTCAAACTCACACCCCAACCCACACTTTTAACCCCGACTGGGAGCATCTCCTCCAGGTCTCTTCTCCGGCAAAACTGGGTTTCCACCCTGGATCCACTGCGACTTTGGGAAGGAAAGGGGTCTAGGGTCATAGGGTCATTGCTAGTCACAAGGAGCCTGGACAGAAGAGGCAGTAACCCGCAGACAAAAGCCTTACTCTTTGAAGGAGTCGTAATACTGGTTGACAAATTCGATAGCTTGAGGTAGAAGCTCATCTGGAGGGGTAGGCTTGTCCCTGGGTCCTCTGGTCATACTTCTAGGGTTCATCATGGACCCAAGGCAAGATTTGGGCTTGCAAGTAAAATTCTGGAAAGAGAAGGACAGGTGGTGAGGTTGGGAGTTTGGCCTCTGGGCCTTCCTCCTCCAGGGCAAGGGCCTGGGGGCCTACCTCCCCGGGGCCTGGAGGCCTCCCTTCCCTTGGGGTTCACACATTTTCCTCTCCACCCAGATCTCTCTCTACCAGCTAAGTCCCAGTGGGTGTGAGCCAGCCTGGTCTCCAGCCAGACTCAGACTCAGACTCAGACTCAGACCAAAAAGTCTACAGCTTGGTCCTGGGAACATCTCATGTGCTCTCTCATGTGTTTGGCCCTTATGGCTCTGGTGCTATCAGCCAAACTGAATTGAAATAAGAGTCAAGTCACAAAGCCATAGAATAGCACAAAAAGAAGTCCAGAAACACAGATGCCCAAATGTGAACTGGGAGTGGTCTGGGGTAGCAGGGAGGGGGCTTTCATGGTCTTGAAATTTTCAATTCTTCCCCACTTTACAACCATAGTGTACACTCTAACGTCAGAAAAGGGAACTGAAGGGTTGGAGGTATAGCTTAGTGGTTGAGTGCTTGCCTAGCACGAGAGAGGTCCTGAATTTGATCCCCAGCTCCACAGAAAGAAAAAGAACAAGGAAATTAAAAAACAGAAAGGAGCCTTTTAAAGGACATTTGGTCTAACCACTTATTGGCTGCTTAAAGTCTTAATCTCCCTTGAGCCCTTCCAATGACAGGGAGTTCACTATCTCTTCACTTAGTTCAGTCTAGTTTGGGAAAGTTCTGTTAAAAATCTCTCTCTGAAATCTAACAAAAATAATAATTTCTTTCTGTAATCATTTATCTGAGTTTCTGGATTATCCATTACCCATTAGTGTGGTAAACCGAAAGTTGGCCCTATTCACCTCCTACTGTGTATACCTCTTGGTCCCCAGCACCCAAACAGATAATAGTTTTGATTTGCCCAGGGAGACATCTGTGAGATCCAGAAAGAGCTCCCCTGGCTTTACCAGCTCGGGACAAAAGTGGTTTCCCCTGGATCCCAAACTTCTCACCGCTTTGGCCTTGCTGTGGAGTGTATCATGCAAAATCATCCCGTTGCCCCAGTTTTTGATCTTCATGTGCTGGGGGCAGGTTGGTGAAGGCTTATGTGGCTTGCTCTGGGATTCTGGAGTCTTCTAAGAGGTAGAAAAATCAGATTTTCCTAAATATCCATAACCCCAAGACCCCAGGGGTCTCTCCAGCCTCCAGACCCTGCCCCAGCTTGGGTGGGATGGGGATCTGCAGGTGGACACACAGGGCAGGAGGATCAGTCCCTGACCCTCCGACCTTCCCAGCAGCCAGGCCACCTGGGCCTGGGCCTGCTGAGAGGTCCAGGTGCCTGGGCCGCAGGCCATGCTTTTCTCCTCACTGAGGCCCTGCCAACACTTGCTCAGAGGAATTGCAATGGCAGGAACTCAGGTTCCCTGTGAGAGAGCCTGTCTCAGCCAATACCATCAAGGACAGAAGTCAGGACAGGGGAGAATACACTACTGCTTTCCTTCCCCTGAGGCACCTAAGGATATGAAATCTAGTTTCTCTCCTCTCCCACCCATTGCCCTGCCCATCTCTCTGGAACTCTCTGGAAAAACTGGAAAGTATTTTTCCTCTCTGGAAAAGTGGAAAGCGCTTTGGGAAGGTGGGACCTATCGCCCATACTGCCAGCCCACTCACAGGTACCAGTGCACCTTGGGAGTCATGTCTCCCAACCACTGCAGATCTTTCAGGCTCCAACTCATGCCGCTGGATCTGGGATTCTTTGCTAACTACTCAGACCCTAGTTTCCTGTGCCCTCCAGCAACCTCCAATGGGTTGTGCAGCCTACATCTGCCCATTCCAGGGAGAAAGGGGCGTCCCATATTCATGGGACCCACTGACCTTGGCCATCCCTGTAAGGGGCTGGGAGGATCCATTTTGGTGCTTGCCAGGGCTGCAACATTTGGGGTCATCCTGTATTTCTGGGCTGTGAAAGGAAACAGCTGTCGTGAGACAAAGACTTGAGAGTGGAAGAAGTCGTGGAGTGCCTTCTGCTAACCCCTCATTGTCCGGAGAGTGGGAGTGGACTGCTCACGGCTTCCAGTCAAGGAGGGCAGGTTGGTCAGCCAGAATCTCTCCACGTTACCATCCTCCCGCCTCCTCTTCTTTCTTCCCCACACAAAGCCAAAGGATCTGAGGAGACTGAGCCAGCTACTGGCCCAAAAGGTGACACACCTGGAAAATGTCACTTTTCAAAACTCAAGTGCCAGTGTGTTACAGGGGCTGGTGGGCTGAGAACAGCTCCATCAGCCCTGCCCTCCTGGCCAGCAGTGAGCACTGCCTACCACATGCTTGTTTCTAGTGACTTAATCTTTTTAATTTAAAACACTTGATTTACCTTGGCTTATTTGTTCACTGTACATTTTTATTGTGGAACATGTGAAACATACAAGAGTTGCAAGAATCACATAATAAACGTCCATGGCCCTTCGCCCACATTCAACCCCATTTACCAGTTAGCAACCTAAGGGTCATCTCGTTTCAGCTATATCCTCCTGGCTTCAGGAAAGACAGCCTCTTGAACAAATGGTGCTGGGAAAACTGGCTATCTACATGCTGAAGTTGAATCTAGACCCATATCCCCCACCATGTACTAAATTAAAATCAGAATGGATCAAAGATCTAAATGTTAAAACAGACACAAACTGCTGGAAAATAAATAGGTAAATACTCTTGCAGACACAGATGTAGGCAAGGATTTCCTGAACAGAGCTCCAATTGCACAAGAAATAATAGCAAAAATCAATAAACAATCACCTTACAGAATCAGAAAAATTTTTTCCAGCTCCTCAGACAGCGAACTAATATCTAGAATATATAAAGAACTGAAAAAAATGAGACCCACCCAAAATAAAAGACCCAATCAAAAAATGGGTAACTGAGGGCTGAGGATATAGCTCAGCAGCATAGCACCTGCCTGGCAAGTGTGAGGTTGTGAATTTGATGCTCAGCACAAAAAAAAAAAAAAATGGGTAACTGAAATGAATACACACTTGTCAGAAAAAGTACAAATGGCCAATAAACACATGAAAAAATGTTCAACATCTCTGGCTACTAGAGAAATGCAAATTAAAACAACACTAAGATTCTATCTTGCTCCAGAAAGAACACGTATCATTAAGAAATCAAATACTAACAACTGCTGACGAGGCCGTAGGGAAAAGCAACCCATACATTGTTGGTAGGAATGTAAACTAGTATAACTACCATGGAAATCTATATGGAGATTCCTCAAAAAACTAAAACTAGGAATTCCATTTGAATCAGCTCTTCCCCTTCTAGGTATCTTCCTGAAAGAGTTAAAGACATCAGATTCCAGTGACACATGCATACCCATGTTTATAACTAAATCTTGGAAGCTCCTTATATGTCCATCAGTAGATGAATGGACAAAGAAATTGCAGTATTTGTACACAATGGAGTACTCTCTGCCATAAAGAAGGATAAATGAGTCATTCGTAGGAAAATGGATGCACCTTGAGACTCAAGAGTTGAGTGAAATAAATCAGACACACGACCTTAAATATCATAGGGTTTCTCTTATATAATTGAGAAGCCCAAAATACAAACAAAAAACTAAATAACAAGAGGAATTAGGGAGGGAGATAGGTCTCTTGCAAAAGGGAAGGAGATCAAGAAATGGAGAGGAGGAAGGAGGGGACAGAAAGGGGATGATAAAAAGATTGAGACGTGCTACGTACATGTACCAACTCCCCACAAGGAACGTAGTCATTAGGTACTGCAGATGTATACCAATTAAAAATTACATTAAAAAAAT
>RJWT010049062.1:0-11056 GCA_004365215.1 Cuniculus paca
TGACATGGTGTATTACATTTATTGATTTGCGTATGTCGAACCATCCTTGCATTCCTGGGATGAATCCCACTTGGTCATGGTGTATAATCTTCTTGATGACTTGCTGCATTCTTTTTGCCAGTATTTTATTGAGGATTTTTGCATCTATGTTCATTAGAGAGATTGGCCTATAGTTCTCTTTCTTGGTTGGGTCTTTCTCTGGTTTTGGTATTAGGGTAATACTTGCTTCCAGGAATGATTTAGGGAGACTTCCTTCCCTTTCGATTTCATTGAAGAGTTTGAGGAGTGTTGGCATTAAGTTTTCCTTGAATTTCTTGTAGAACTCAGCTGTGAATCCATCAGGACCTGGACTTTTCTTGGTTGGTAAGGTTCTAATTACATTTTCGATTTCATTAACTGAAATTGGATTATTCAGTAGTTTTACATCTTCTTGGTCCAGTTTTGGTAACTGATATGTTTCTAGAAATCTGTCCATTTCTTCGGTGTTATGGAACCAGCAAGCATCGTTTCCCTTTGTCCGATGGAATGCGCCAGTTCCACACTTTTTTATCCTAAAAGCTCACAATACAGACTTGGTGCATGTGCATGACAAGTACTACAAAACCTGATCTGAACTTATAATATGAATAGTTCTATTTTGCTGTAGAAATATTAGTATGTTTAATCACAGAGCTAGCATAGGTCTTAGTGAGATTGTTATAAATGATATGTTGCTTTATCCTTTTTTTTTTTTTTGTCTTTTTGAAATAGGGTCTCACTGTGCAGTTCAGGCTGGCCTTAAGCTCACTTTGTAGCCCAGGCTGGTCTCGAACTCACAGTGATCCTCCTGCCTCAGCCTCCCAAGTGCTGGGATTACAGGTATATGCCATCACACCTGGCCTTGCTTTATCTTTTAAGCATCAAAAATTGAAAAACGTGTTCCCAAGGTGGGTTTTTTTGTTCGTTTGTTTTTGTTTTGCTTTTTGAGACAGGGTCTCTCTAGGTAGTTCAGGCTGGCCTCCTGAACTTGCAGTGATCTTCCTGTCTCAGCCTCCCAGCCCCAAGGGTTTTGAATAAAAATGTACCTGTATGTGTAAAGTGCAAAGATACAGGTAGCATCAGTTGATCTTACATGCATTTAAGTAGAAGATTTAAAACCTAGAGAAAGCCTTTTGGGTCTTTTCTATTGCAAGTTCAGTCTTTCAAGATTTGGGGTTCTCTCTGAAGAAGGGCTATGAACTAAAGAAAAGTTGTCAGTTGAGATCCAGGTGCTACTTCCAAAAATTTTTTTTTAAATTGTTACTATGATTAATGAAATGCATACTTTGGAGAGCATGAGTGTTCAAAGAAAAGTTAATAAATTTGAGTAAGCAGTTACTTAAATAGCTTAAATATGTATAGTCAGTGGCATTTTATGAATCAAGATAATGGTGGCAGAAGATTCAAACTATCTTGTTTTACTCAAAGTAAAACTATTTGTAAAAACAGTATAAAATCACACAAGTAGTGAATTACAAATTTTGTTTTGTTCTTATCATTGAAAAGATTTTTTTATAAGCTCTGGTTCTTGAGTCCTGTTACCTCCTAGCCCACTTCTAAAGAATCAGGGTGGAATCAAGAAGTACTGCTGTGGACTCACTGTTAGGCTTGGGGTTCTCCCCCCACTATCAGTTTTTCCTGATTATACTATAGCATGACTTTTCCTCTGACTTTGACTAAAAGTGAGTACTTTCATTAAGTTAGCTAGCTTGGGCTAGGAAAATATATTTAGTGGTTGTAAAAATGTGCTAAGAAATTGAATATTTTCCATTGCTTAATTAGTTTGCTATTTTTAGTTGCCAAATGGTTTGCTTGTTTTGTTTTTGCTTTTTGAGACAGGAGCTCATTATGTAGTTTAGGCTGGCCTTGTACTCACTATGTAGCCCAGGCTGACCTTGAACTTGATGAGATCCTCCTGCCTCAGCCTTCCACATGCTTGGATTATAGGTGTGCACCACCACACCTGGCCAAATGATTTTTTTTTTTAAATGTGTGTTTTACTTCAGAGCAAGCTGTTTTACAGTGGAAACAGAACTAACTTACAAATCTGGGATCATCTCAGTTCTGATATTTTGATGTCTTTTTTGAGGACAAGTGACAATGTATAATAACTTTTTCATGTATACAACAGGATGATAGTTGCCTCTTAGGATTCTGGATTTAACTAAGTTCTGACTCAAATATGTAATAAGTAAATGTTATTTAAATATATTTTGATTTCTTTTTCTTCATTCCTATCAACTATTAGCTGAGGAGGGTAACAAAGGTTTTTCCTGCTATTCAAAAGCTTTCATAATTCAACTCCAGCCAAAGCTTTTAGCTTCATCTCCTGTGACTGCTTCACCAGGCTCCAATGCTCCACCACAGAAGAAGACTGGGGAGTTGGCAGACTTTTTCTTTAAAGGGACATGGTAGTAAGTAGTTTAGGTTTTGTGGGCTACACATAGTCTTTGCTGCATATTCTTTGGTTTTAGTGTACAGACTTCTGCTGCCTGGATATACTTTGCGTTCTCATTCTTCCACCTCATTTGGGAATCTCCAGTTTCCTTTTGATGTGTTAAAATCAAGTTCACATGCCATCTCTTAGAAAGCTGTTTAATCTTATGCTATTCTGTCTCACTGATTTTGTTTCAGTTGGATTGGGTTAGTTGCTTGTGGTTGAGACTTCATTGCATCCTTTGATAAGAGTCATACCAAAACCACAGTGTCTCCTGAGCTGTTTGAGAGTGTTGATCTAATCAACAGTCAATTCATTGTTTCTCCTATGTGACTGAGTTTGAGGGTCAGGGACAGGCAGGGGTGTATGTGTGTGTGGAGTAGGTATTTACTGCTATAAATTTACCTCCTAAGATTCCTTTCATTGTGTCCCTCAAGTTCCGGTATGTTGTATTGTTGTTATCATTCAGCTGTAAAAACTGTCTAATTTCTTCTTTAATTTCATCTGTGACCCGTTGGTTGTTCAGTAGGGTACTATTTAATTTCAATGTGTTAATGAAGTTCTTGTGGTGTCCTTTGGCATGGATTTCCAATTTTATTGCACTGTGGCCTGAGTATGCATGGGATAATTTCAGTTCCTTTGCATTTACTTAAGCATGTTCTATGAGCCAGTATATGTCTATTTTGGAGAATGTCCTGTTTGCAGCTGAGAAGAATGTATATTCTGATGTTGTGGGTTGGAACACTATACACACCTACTAAGTCCATTTGTTCAAAAGTTTGATTTAGTTCTAATATTTATTACTGGTTTTTGTCTAGTTGATCTGTCTTTTTGTGACAGTGGGATATTGTAGTCTCCCAATACAATTGTATTAGGGCTTATTTGATTTTTCATGTTTGTTAGTAATTGTTTTATATAGTTGGGTGCACTGGTATTTTTTGCATATATTCTTATGATTGTTATCTCTTCCTCTTGGAATGTTCCCTACACAAGGATATAGTGAACTTCTTTATCTCTGTTAGTCTTGGCTTGAAATTCATTTTGTCTACAAATAGAATGGCTACCTCTGCTTTTTTTCTGGGTTCCTATTGCATGGAGTATTGTTTTCCATCCTTTGCCTTTCAGTCTATGAATTTCTTTTTGAATTCAATGTGTTTCTTGTATGCACCATATTGTTGGATCTTGCTTTTTGATCCATTCTGCCAGTCTGTGTCTTTTGACTGATGAATTGAGACCATTAACATTGATGGTTATGGGGCTGGGGATTTAGCTCAGTGGCATAAGTGCCTGCCTGTCAAGTGCAAGGTCATGAGTTTGATCCCCAGTATGACACACCATTGATGGTTATAACTGAAATGTATTGACTTATCCTTGTCATGTTATTTTTCCATTGTTGGCTCTCCCTCTTTTTTTCCCCCTTCCTCTAATTGCTTGCCTTCCTGATGAATTCTTTCTGTTGGGGTTCATGGAGCTGTAGTCCTTATTATCTCTTTCTAGAATGTCCTTCAGAAGATTTTGGATGCTGGTTTGGTGGTCATAAATTTCCTCAGATGTTCTTTGTCATGGAAGTATCTTATTTCTCCATCAAGTTTGAAAGATAGTTTTGCAGGGTACATCAATCTGGGTTGAAGGTTGTTTTCCTTTAGAACTTAGAGTACGTCACTCCAAGCTCTCCTTGACTTGAGTGTTTGTGCTGAGAAGTCAGCTGTAATTCTGATGGGCTTTCCTTTATAGGTGATTTGTTTCTTTTCTCTAACAGCTTTTAGGATTCTATTCATGTGTTGAATTTCTGGAATCTAGATTATGATATGCCAGGCTGTAGATTTTTTTTTTTGATCATTGCTAATTGGAGTTCTATATGGCTTGTTTATCTGTATGTCAAATTCTTTTTCTCCACCAGTAAAGTTTTCTGTCATGTCTGTGAACCTTTTTTTTAATGTCATTTATGGTATCTCCTGCTTGTTCATTGACTCCAATTAATCTTGTTATTCTTCTTCGTCTCATCTAGCAGCTGCTGGATTGATTTCTCATGGTCCCTTGCTATTTTTGAGAAATCTTTCTTTTTCTGATCGCTAACTACAAGCCTGTCTTCAATATCTGAGATCGTGTCCTCATGTTGGCCTAATTTGCTTCGAATTCTTTCAGTGTAGTTTTTATTCTCCTGGATATCTGCTTGAATCTGCTTTATGGATTCCATTTCTTTCCTATGCTGATCATTCATGAGTTTCTTAAGGTCATCTATGTTTCTGTCTGTGTCTGCTCTGACATCACTAAGCATGGTGTGTATTTTGGTAATCTCTGTAGTTATCTGAGAAATTACTTCTGGTTTCATTTTTTCAGAGCCTCATTCAATTTCTTTGTTGTTTCCGCTTCAGAGAGACCTGGTGGGGGGCTTTCGGATTATCTCACCTCATTGCCCCCTGGATTTGCCTTTGGTGAACTGAGTGTCTGGGGTTGCATTTTGCTTAAGTGTTTTCTCATTTTATTTTCTGTCTTTCTTTAGAGTAATTCCTGGGGTGATGCTTGTAAGGTGTCTATGGTGGGTTGCTTTATTGGTAGTATTTAGGACCCTAAGGTGATAACTACTTCTCAGAGGTGTCTTCCAGGTGTAGCTGATTTTTGGGTTTTGAGTCCGTTGAAAGATCTTACCTCTTCAGTTTGTTGGAGATGAGAAGTTGTTGCTAGTTTGACCTAGTCCCTGATTCTTTGTCACTGTGCCACCATATTTTCTGTTACCCTTAGTTAATCTCAGTCATGGGTTATCAGGACCAACAGCTGTTTAGAACAAGTATGCCAGTTTTGGCTATAGTGGTACTAGTAGCATCAAAGAAAGCCTAGAAAAAATAAACAGAATTAACCCTTAATTTGCAACTTTTAACTCTATGACCTAGATTTGTGATTATATAACAAGATGTAAAATAAACTAGATAATTATATGCAGTGTATAAGTCCGTAATGTGTCAGTTTTGCCCTGAGGCTTCAAATTTAAAATGGATTAAGGAGAAAATAGAGAAATAGAAGAAGAGAAAGAGATTAGAAGGAAGGTTGGAGAACAAAGAGAGAGCATGCCAACTTGGGGAAACTGGTGCAGAAAGCTAAAGGGAAAGAGAGATGAAAGAGATAAAAGGAAGAACAGAACAGAATCACACCCATAAAGAGGTTAGGAACCACTTTCACACTCATAAAAACAATGAAAGTGAAAGAGAAAAAAATAAATGAAGAAGCAAAAGAAAAACAATCCCCTTCAGGATTCTCTCTGGGTTCACTAGTAGACAACCTGTGGAGACCGAGTTCTGAATTGTGCCTGTCTATCTCAGCAGGCCAGCCCTGAGATCAGACTCACTGAACTTGCCACAGTATAAGCAATTTCCACGGTCTGCGTCCAGGTAGGAGCTGCTGCAGGAAGCTGGCTGCACTTCGGGGTTCTGGGCTTACCTGGCCCATCTCCAAAATGGCTCCCAGCTAATCACTGTCTCCCTGTGGGAGGACTGAGTCCTCTGCACTCACCACCGCCAGCCAGTGCAGTCCTCCATGTCTGCCGCTCCCCTCCACTGCCATGTTTCTCTGCAGAGGCTTCTGGGGTCACCAACCGTCACTGTCAACGTGTGTCCCCAGGTTCAAACAGCTCCTCTTAGGCAGTGAGTCCTGTCTTGGCGAAGACGCAGCCATCTACCGCCTTCATCCTTGAAGTTTTTCTTTTTCCTCTCTGTGGGATTCAGTTTGCACTTCAGCTTTTTCCTGGGTCCAAGGGACCTACTTCCTTCCTTCCTTGTCTTCCTCACGATGCTATCTATATTCCAGTGTGTGGACAGTGACTCTCAGGCTGTTTTCTCTGCTGCTTACCGTTCTACCATCTTCCCGGAAGTCCCATCCTCAATCTAAATACCTTGTTTTTGCCCTTTTTTCCTTACATATTAAAGTACTGGTAATATCACATCTTAGTATAAACTTGGTTTAGCCAGGGCTTTTCTTATTCTGAAATATAAGTACAATTATAGCAGAATAAAAACTAAGACAAGATTGGATTAAATAGAATGACTGGTTGTAAGCAGGAACTTAAAATGTGGTATAGGATTTTATTTTTAATAGAATTGTTAAAATCAGATTAGCAGCCACCTGTCAAGGCTAAAGGTAGCTTTGGAACTTCTTATTCCCTTAACTGTATTTGCATTCCATCCCCAGTCAGTATGCAGATACAAAACAAAAATGAAGTCATTATTTTAGACTGGGAATGAATCTTGAATAGTAGTTGTAATCTGAATCTTTTGTTTTACAGATGTATTTTTTTTCTTCAGTGCTTTCAATGCACTTTTTTCTTTAAAATAGTTTAACTTAGGTAGATAGTTGATGGCAGGAAAGAATCTCCTTTAAAACTTATTTACTCGAATTGTCTTGGTTGCTTTCTTATCACTGGGACAAAATACCTGACACAACTTTAAGGAGGAGATGTATTTTTCAGTTTTTAGAGGATTCAGTCCATAGTCATCTGGCTCCAAGGGCAGGAAGATGACTATAAATGGTGGAAGGTTTGGTATAGGAAAGATGGTCACAGCCAGGAAGTGGAGAAGGGAAGAGCCAGGGAAGAAGATACATCTTCTAGGTCATACTCCCGGTGAACCACCTCATCTGACCAGGCCTACCTCGTAAGAGCCCATTCAGCTGTGGATTCATTAGTGAATTAATCCACTGTGGAGTATAGTGTCCCTTATGACCCTGTCACTTTCCACACATGAGGATTCTGGTGGACATTTTAGATCTAAACCATGACATTCCTCTTCTGGCTTCTAAAAAATTCATGTCCATCTCTTTATGCAAAATGTATTTAGTCTATCTCTAAGACTCACCAGAGGTTTTTTTTTTTTTTTTTTTTTTTTGTGGCACCAAGGATCGAACTCACAACCTCACACTTGCCAGGCAGGCGCTTAGGCCACTGAGCTAAATCCCCAGCCCCATCACCAGAGTTTTAATAGTTCTAGAATTACTGAAAAGTCCAAAGTCTGCTCTGAGTCTCAAACTCAGCTGTTGGGTACCCATAAAAAGAAAAACATTGCTGATACACAATGCCACAGTTAAAGAGCTCTATTCCAAAAAGGAGAACTGACACAAAGGATTGGCACCTAGGCAAGACTGAAACTCAGGAGGGGAAACATATCCTGTAACTCTGTATCCAGCAGCTGGGGCAAGTTGTAAGACATGAACTCCAAACACCTCAGTAACCCTGCTTGTCAGTTGTAGCCTTTGTGTCCTCTTGTTAGAGTGGCTTTGCTTATTGCTAGCAAATTTCCTTAGCGGATGTTTGACATTCCTGATTTGTCTGACTTTCTGGGGTCTCCTCTACATTTTTAGCTTCACTCTCACAGCTCAATCTGCTCTTTCAGGGGCACACTGCCTGGTTTCCCAGACCTTCTGAAATGCAGATAGGAGCTTTCTAATGCTGCATGCCTGTAAAACTAGCAGTATGTGAAGAACATCAAGGTCTGCCACAGCTTGAAAAGTAGACAGGCCCCCTTGGGTCATGGCTGCAGGCTTAACACTATGATAGGTATCTTGGCGAACAAATTTCCAAAGTGGCCATTTTTGAGCAAAATGGCTTGGGGTTCTCTTTTCAAAGCGAAGTGTTTTAAAGGTTACATTTACTATTTTATACCTCTGAGCCAGGGAAGGGTAGTTGTACTGATTATTAGGTGCCTTCAAACTATCTGTACTATTTTCTTGTAGAGTACTTGTCTTCTTTTTAATGCTAATCCTTTCAACAACCATGCTTTCCTTTGCCCTAAATTTTTATAGGCCCTTTTCTGGGGAAAACAAACAAACGAAAACACAGCTCTTAAAGTGAACTTTATGTTGCTTTTTCTCACTATAAATCTGGCTAAAAACCCCAAATAGTACCCAGATCCCCAATCTGAACAGTAGGCTGCCTTGAAATTCCCTCCACCAGATTAGTCTACTGCCCTAATCTCAGTCTCCCACAAAGTCTCAGGACATGCGTAAAATACAAATTTTCTGCTGTGGTGTAACACACATGGGTTGTGGTCTAACAGTCAATGGAGTCTTTGTTCCCAGCTGAAACCTGAACCTGGCCTCTGATCTTCTGTGCTTTGAACATAATCTCCCAGCAAGCTTGGTTTAAAGCATTCTAGGGCTTCATTAGCTAGCAACTTCAAAAATTTCCAAACTCCCAATAGCCAATTCCAAAGGCCTCTAAAGCACATACTCATGTCACAGCAGTGACCCCACTCAGTACCAAAATGTTAGTCACTTTTTCATCACTAAAATAATACACCCAACACTAACAACTTAAAGGAGGAGAAGTTTACTTTGAGTCACAGATTAAGAAGGTTCGATCCATTGTTAGCTGATTCCAAGGCAAGAAGGGCTTGGTGGAAAGGTCTAGTATAGGGAAGCTGCTTGTGTCTTGGCAGCCGGGAAGCAGAGAGATGGGAAGAGCCAGGGAGGGAGACCACACCCTTACACTTCACACCCCCAGTGTCCTGCTTCTTCTGACTAGACCCCACCTCCTTACAGCACATTCAGCTGTGGTTCCTTTGCTGAACTAATCCACTGATAATTATAGCACACCTATGATCCAGTCAACTTCCACATCAGGGTTTTGCAGATTTTAGATTTCAACCATGGCACAGAACATCGGTCTTCTGACAGTCACTCAGAATTTCAGGCACTGGTAGCATTGGGTATTTTGTTAATAAAACATAGGGTGGGATTCTCAAATTGAATGGTGACCACTTACCTGGGAACCTTTTTTTTTTTTTTCTCCTTCCCTTCTTGGTAGAGTTTTTCAGTTTTCCTAATGATATTTTGGATCAGTAGATTGAGAGTGGTGTCCAGTAAGTCTATTTAGTAAACTGATAATACTAAAGCAATTGACCTTGGGGTTCATACTTAGAAGCATTAATTTCAAGGGACAAAGGAGAAACTAAAGTGGGTTAGCACAAGCCACCTCTAATTCCTTATTTCCAGGAGATTTTAGAAAAGTAAAAAACTAGTTGGGGGTTCTGTCATTTGAGTCTTGGAATTATTATGATTAAATTATTGGATGCATAGATCTATGGGCATTGCACATGATCAAAGAAAATCTCTCAAGTTAAAGTCAAACAAACAGAATACTAGAATACCAATAATTCATGGAGGCCCATCACTTAGTACTAACTCGTAATTAGGCACTATAGCAACTGGCATGTTGTAAGAAGTTACCTATTGCATAACACGTAGGTGCTAAGTGAATATTAAAAATGGTGCTGGTTTCAGTAAGCGGAGTGTATGTTAAGGTATGTCTTGTAGAGATCTTTTTTATTGATTAGTTTTATATTTGCTTCATTAGCTAACTGGTAGGAATATGGTTTTAATGGAAAAGAAACAATATCTTTAGCAGCATTATTTCTGCTAAGAGAAGGTTAATGCTTGGCTGGCTTTTCCAAGTGTTTAACTATCCATATAAGTCAAATTGTAGGCAATTAAATAATCCACACCTTGGAAGACAGAAGAATAGGAAGCCATAAAACTATGTTTTATTTATATAATGGCAAGTGAATTTGCAAATGTGTTAATTTTGAGGGGCAACAAGGTTTTGCTGTGCAGTCCAGGCTGTGTAGCCTCAGCTTCCTCAGTGCTGGGATTACAGGTGTGTGCCACCATGCCTGGCTCATTGTGTTAGTTTTTTAAAAAGTATGTGGAAGCTGGGTGTGGTGATGCACATCTATAATCTCAACACTCAATGAGTCTGAGGCAGAACGACTGAAAGTTTGAGCCCAGCCTGAGCAATTTAATAAGATCCTATCTCAAAACAAAAATTTTAAAAGGCTAGGGATGTAGTTCAGTGCAGAGGTCCTTGATTTTGATTCCCAATACTGAAAGAAAATAAAATTATATAAAAGTATTTCTTCTAAACTATCTTGTAGCCATCTATATGGAAGATACAGAATTTTTTTCAAAGAAACAAGCACAAAGGAAAGAACAGGAATATGACATAAATTATTAAACACAATAGGAACTCATAGTATGCCAGTTAAATTATTTTTAATTGGTCTTTTTTTTTTTTTCCTGGTGGTTTTGTTATGTTTTTGTCTTTTTGAGACAGGGTCTTGCTATGCCGTTAAGGCTGGCCTTGAGCTCACTTTGTAGCCCAGGGTGGAAATTGAACTTGCAGCGATCCTCCTGCCTCCTGAGTGCTGGAATTACAGGCGTGTGCTACCATGCCCGGCTTAACAATTTGGTCTTTTATTTTTAACTAGTGAGTTAACTTGCCCTAGTATGGATATGTTTTTTCCAGTCACGTTGCTGATTTTTATCACTCTATAATAGCATAGCCTAATCAAAACTGACTCCTATGTGGTTTTCCAATTTGAAAGATGTGAAAAAGGTTCTGTAAGCCAAACACCTTAGAAAATAGCATTGTCTTTTTGCTAAGCGTAGGTTAAACATGCATAAATAGACTTACTTATAGATGTACTTATCTTTACACAGTAAATACCTAAAACTATGTAAATATAATACTTTGGAATGTAAGCAGTTTAAAAACTAGTGAGTCCAATTTGTCAACACTAAACTGATTCTAATATTAACACAAAATTGATTCTAATATTA
>RJWT010049063.1:0-11055 GCA_004365215.1 Cuniculus paca
CTTTGTTTGTTTTGTTTTATTATGTTTTGTTTTGTTTCTACTGTTTTAGTTTGTTGTATTTTGTTTGATTTTACTTATCCCTGATGGTATGGCCAGGTATACTGCAGATAACAAGAGCCATTATGGTAGCCTTATCAAGTGCTTTATTTTTTGTTTTTTGTTTTTTGTTTTTTTTGTTACACTGTTTCAAAGTCATGTCCCATGTTCATTTCTTTGTTTAGATTGACTTTACTCTGTTTTGTTTTGTTTGGTTGTATTCTTTTCAGAATAAAAAAAAATAAAAATAAATAAATAAAAAATAATCAACAATCATAGAAATACAAAAATTGTAATATTCACATGGAAACTTGACAGTATGGTTATAATTTAACCTGAATAGTGAACATCGAAAATATTTTTAAAGATAGCAAAAACAAAAAACAGGTAGCATCCACCCATGAAAGTGTCCCATTCCAAGCACCCACTCAGTTTAAGTGCCTGCTCCCTGATCATTCAAGGGATCATTGGAATCAGAAGGAAAATTCCATTTGCCTAAAGCATCATCCAGTGCAATTTCACCTCTTTTCAGAGTCTATCGTGACTGCTTCAAGTCTCAGGCTCCGTTGGTTGAAGATTTTTCCTATGGCTCCTGGTAAATTGGAGAGAAACTGGAAGGCAGCAACTATGTGTGATAGCATCACAAGAAAAGAGATTTTTTCATGTCTTTTGTTCACAGAGACAAAGTACCTTTCACAAAGACCACTGCTTCAAGTCTAATATATAACATTTATAAATCTACAAAATATTTAACATTTCTTTAAATATCAAGGAATCATAAATCTACAAAATAATTAACTTTCCTTTAAACACTAAGGAATCAGTTGTCTTCAAATTTTACAGTTTAGCAATCATTATTACACAAATAATAAATCAATGCCTGATTGAACAAATTAGACTTTCCTAAACATATAAACATTGAATGCAAGCTTTCAAACTCAAACTATCCTGACCATATAATTAAAATTACAAATCTAATGTCATATTCTTGTAAATTCGGTAAACACCCAGACAAAATCTTCACAAAATATCATAAGGATTAAAGAACTTACTAAACTTACACTAAAATTCCTTTTAGTACTAATAACATTAATATAAATTTTGTACCGTTCTAGGATTGTACTAAGTAGTCAAATCAGATCTACTGACCCAAAAAAACATGTTAGCCTAATCAGTTGAGTTTGCAAGTTCTGTATCACTGACCCATTGGTCTTTTTGCGTGATTTTTTTGTTTGTTGGCTGGTTGGTTGGTTGGTTGGTTGGTCTGACAAGGAATTAATCCAATAAGGTTAAACCATCAAGTTAAAATTCTCTCATTATGTTAATAAAACTATAAGATCATACTTTCCACAAAGGTTTTAGTATCTTTCCTTGAAAAATACACTGTACTCCAGGCTTCACTTTGTCAGCATGAACCTTTGCCTTCTTCTTTTACTACAGTGACCTGGCTTGTTAGCATTACTAGAAATCTTATATTCTTAATTACTAAATTATTATGACTAGTAAATTCATCCAGGGGTTCTATTTTCTAGGAGATGAAAGCTAGAGCTGGTGCAATTACCTCTCTGCCTTAGGACATCTGGACAATTAAAAACCTTGTCTGCACACTGTTAACCTCTCTCTCAACCTACTTACTCTGGCTGATCACTGTGCTAATTAAATCTGGGAACCCCTCTGTATGTCACTTTTATATGAGACAGTGGGTAGTGAGCACTTATTGTTGTTCTTGATAGTTGTGCTGTTTTTTACAGTACTATTTGGGAATAAATTTTTAACTCTTAACTGGGACTCTACATTGTAGGAGAAGCTATGTAGTTAATAGAAAGGAACAAAATGCTCACATGTGTTAACATTTTCCTGATGATTAAAATAAATTTGAACTTACACATGCCCTGCTGTACTCACTCTCCTACTGTACTTCAAGTTGTGAACATTATATAAATCTTGCCTTTTGAGTGTGATGCTGAACTCATGACTTTTCGTAAATCCAACTTGCTCAAAATAATCATAGTTTTTTTATGTTTAAATTGTTGCTACTTTGTCTTATAAGCTGGTTCCTTTTCCCTTTCAGTGCCACACAATCTCTTAAAATGATCCTTTTACTAGCAGCCACAGAATATTCTTGAGCTTCCTATACCAGGACATGGAATCATTTCCCCTACAAGAAGCTTTGGCTCCAATGGGAAAACAATATTGGTAAGCTAGAAGTGCATTTGGGTAGTGGCTAAAAAGACAATTTCAGCTTCTGGGCCACTTTTTGAGGTGATAGAGCTGGAAAAGTAAGTCCTTTCTGAGGTCATGCATTCAAGATGATTTTCTACTTTTTTTTAGAAATGACTTTTTAAATAAATATTAAAGAAATGACTGACAATAAATATTTCTTCAAGATTTCATAATATAAGGCTGACTGATAACTAGAATGATCTGCCCTTGTCACATGCCTGACCATCTCCAGCCCCATACCACCCGCTCCTCGCAGTTCGCAGACAGAACCATCCTATCAAAACCTTGTCAGGATTAGTGCCAGAATCAGTTCTAATCTTTAAAAGAAATCATGGCACAACTCACATTCATCTCCTTTCCTGTTGGTGACCCTTATTCACTCTTCCTTTGCTTTCATATTGCCCCCTAGATATCCCATTTCACAGACATGACAGAGTTGCTTAGAATAACCCATGATCAAAATATTAATATATTTTTGTTCCATTCCTTTAGACAACTGCATAATTGATATGAATGAGTCAACTTAGTACCAAGTAGTTATGACTCATAAAGGATTAAGCTATTACTCCTCCTGAGCAGCATAAGCACCCTGATAGGATCAGAGTGAAAGGATTCCTTGTCCCTTCATCCCACCATAAGTGAGCTAACAGACTATTCACTCAGTGTTTATTTAAAGCTGCACCAGGAACGTGACTTTTAAAAATCCAAGAAAATGATCCAAAGGAGCAACATTTAAAGATGTGGAAGAGACAACTGGCAGAAAGTGAGCAAGGGCACAGAAGTTTGAACTTTACCCCTAAGAATAGCCTCCTTTTGGAGTTTCTTGAGTAGCTGACTTAATCATACTTGAGAGCTGTATTAGTTGCTTTCCTATCACTGGGACAAAATACTCAACACCTATGACTTAAAGGAGAAAGATTTTATTTTGGCTCAAGGTTTCCGTGCAGAGTCAACTGGCTCCACGACAGAAACAGCATTGCAGAGGGTCATGGTGGAGGAAGAGATGCTCAACCTATGGCAGCCAGGAAGTAGAGAGAGAAGGAAGGAGCCAGGGAGAGAAATACCCACCAAAGGCACATATCTAGGGACCCACCTTTTCCAACCAGGCCTCACCTCCTGTCAGCGTATTTAGTCATGAACTCATCAATGGATCAATGCGCTGCTGAGTACAGCATCTCATGATCGAATCACCTTCCAATTCCCTGAAAACATAAGGCTCTTAGAGGACATTTCAGTAGATAGAAACCATAACTGAAGCTACACGGACAATAGGCTGGGGTGCAATAATGCAGACTAGAAGTGATGAGAGACAAACTAGCGGTGCGGTAAGAAGAGTGGATGAATTTCAAACATATCTAAGTAGGAAGTAAATCAAATTGCGGGGTGAACTGGATGTAGAGAACAGAAAGGAAAGACAGAAATCTAGGACATTGCCTAGTTTGCTGATGACAGAAGCTTCAGGGGTGGCGGCCCCATTCACTTCACTGAAAATACATAAGGAAGTACAGACCATAGGGGAAAATTGAGACTTGGAATTAGAGCACTGAATTGAAATCTGGTTTAGAGACATAGATTTGGAAACCACGCACAAGACTAGAAGTCTTGACCTTGCCTAGGAAGAAGACGGCTGGTAGCCTTATAGCTTTCCAATAATCCTCTAAGAATTTTATTTCTCCCAGTTGAGCTTTCAAAATGATTGGAACAACAGAGTTCAAGGTTAAGGTGTCTACCAGGAACCTGGAGTATAGTTATTCCAGGGAAAAGTCGCATCTTTTAACAATTGACTAAGAAGGAACATTCTCTTCCTCTACACTTTCCATCAGAGACATTTTCTTATGAAAACTAAAAGGCTTAAGTAGGCCACACCTGATGAGAGGGCCTCCTCACTTTCACTAGGGAGCACCTGCTGGGTAGAGCCAAGGTCCTTCCTTAGCTTTTGGTTCTGCAGATTGTCCTACTGCACTAAACGGTTAGCCAGTAAGGCCTTGGAACTCAGGCTGGCCATGTTTCAATGAAGTTAGGAATTCTACAAACATTACATTTGGGATTAATACTTGTTCTGTGCCTTTGGGACCCTAAATAAAGAGAAAAAGCAAGGAAGATTGAGACCAGGGGCAGTAGGAAAAAACTGTCCAGAAAATAAATATGCCAATTTCATACTGAAAAGATGATTGAAAATGAGGGAAGGGAATTATCTGGTTTATCACTAAAAACTAGAGAACAGAAATCCCTCACATAATTCAGCCCCAAATCACACTGACTGCCTTCTCCCTTATCTCTGCAGGCTGCATGCACAGTCTGCTCTCCACCGAGGAGGGGAAACTCAAAACAGCGAGTGCCGCTCCTGGCTGGCAGTGCTGCAGCTGGACTGGGGCCAGAGCAAGTTCTGAGAAGCCTACAAGCCAGGACTCAGAGTTACCTTCTGCCATACTATGTTATCAATAAAACTGGCATATGTTCTTTAGGTTCCGACTTATCAGAACTGAGAAGTGAGAATACAAGTGTTACAAACTAGACCCTAAAATCCTCAGTGTAAAGTAAAGAATGAGCTGATTGATCCCAAGCTCATTCTTGATAGGCTCTGATAGACAACAGGACAGCGATAGTCATTGGAGCCCTAAACCAGGCAGAGTGGCCTAGATTAGCTAAAGAGCAGCTAGCTGCCCCCTTACACGTTAGGAAGAAGTGACATATGCATATGGCATTTCCTATTCTTGTTACAATCTTAGTAATGAGGGTAAGTCATCCTCTTGCTTTGAACTGCAGTCCAAGGTAACTATTACTGCTTAGCAATGATCTCGCACTCCAAAATCTTCCATTGCCTGCCTTTAGCTACTGTTCTCAATTTTGGACACTAAACTCTGGAGCATATCAAACAATTCCTTGCACTAATGGCCAGGGTCCAAGTTCACAGACTGTAAGTGCTTCTGGTCATTTCCAAGTAGAAGTAGGCCCAAGAAGCCTCATTAGGAGCCTCACTGCTTACTTCCAAAGCCACGGTTTCATCTCAGTCTACATGAGATTCTCAAGGAGAATAACCTTATTACATTACTATGATTACCAGTCTTCCAAAATGTAGCCTACACCCTCACTGGCACCAATAACCCGCTCCCTACCATTGCCCAACACTTCAAAGCAAATGATCTTTTCTAGGGAAAATGTCCTTGTGCCTTCTTTTCTTGCAGAGAGCAGAGATTTACCTCCCTGTCACAACTGCACACTAAGTAGGAAAGTGAATTGCCCAAAAGGAAATGTAAGTGCTGCTAAGAAGAAGCAACTTATGCTGAGTAGTAAAATATAATAAATGTTCTTCTCAAGAACACAAAGTTAAGTTCTCTCCTTTTATAGTTATGGAAGCTAACACCTAAAAAAGTTAAATAACTTTGAAAAAGCAAAGAGCAAGTTAGAGGTAGGGTTGGAACAGGAATTCAGACCATGATCTATATCCCTGTGTCCCAAAATGTGGACTGTGCTGATCTGCAGTCCCTGGGCTCTGGCTAAAATGTAGACGCTCAGACTTACAGGGACCAGACCTCCTGAATCAGAACCTGCAGGTTAACAAGAGGCCAGGTTGGTTCATAAGAACACTAAAGTTTCAGATGTACTGCCTTTTCTTCATAGTTCTCAACCTTTGTGACATCCAATGGGAACTGAACCCAGGTACTCCCTCACCTAAATTTGATCAACGGAGGTTTTTTGTTTTTTTTTTTTTTTTGTACCAGGAATCGAGTTCACAACCACGCGTTTGCCAGGCAGGTGCTTATGCTGCTGAGCTAAATCCCTGGCCCTTGACAGTCATTCTTCAAATCAGAGAAGAAATGAACATGAATGCTTCTGCATCATTGTCTGGCCTTTGGTCAGTGCACTCCAGACAGAGGGCAGCTTGTGTAGTCCCCAGAAGCTTAATAATAGGATCCACCTTCACCAGATTCCAACACAGGGCTGGGAGGAACTCTTAAAAGCAGATCTTTACAAAGGCAATGTTGACAATGACCAGTCCCAACTGTGAAATAAGAACCAGAATCTATAAGGACAAGAATTACCCTATGGCACTTAGATGCAAGAAACATCACATTTCTTTGTTGTTCTAAATCAAATTAAATTTTGTTCAGTACCTCCCAGTGAGCAGAAAATCTAATCACAGTTATGAACCCCACTACTACCACCACTACCTTTCTTTCCCTGGTTTCATTAGAGCTAGGAGGTTTAAGAAGTTCTACAAAGTACAGTTTGTAATAGCTAAATGTTGGAAATAACCCACATTCTCATCAACCACGGAATGGATAAAAAAGATGTGATATTTTTATACAGTGGAGTACTACTCAGCTATAAAGAAGGATAAACACAGGCTTTTATAAGTAAATGGATGCAATTTGAGACCATACTCATAAGTGAAATAAATCAGACTCACATGTATAAGCATCGTATTGCCTCCCTAGTGTAAAAAACTGAAAGAGTAAATAAGATCCAAAATGTACAATTGATATTGTGAGAGTGAAAGGGAAAGAAATGGCTCAAAAGGAAAGAACAACTGGGGTAGGGGAAAGGAGAAAGGAAAGAAGGGAAAAGACTATATATACAAGATAGATAACTCTACAACTAATCTCTTTTAGTTCATCAAAAAGAATGGTTTGTGCTTTCACTGCTTGATTGTTTAATCATTTATTCATGTCTATATCTTATAAACTGAACAACTACTTTGAAGATAACAATAGACTATTATTAACCATTGTTAATGTACTATTACTTTGTTTTGAATTCTGTGTCATCATTTTTATTCTTTTTTCATTTTAAAATAAAATCAGAGTTCTACAAAACAGTCTTTTCTCTTGAATTTGGCCATGGTCATTGACTTTACTGCCAGCCTTTCTGTCCAGGGCCACTGCTGCAGGTCTCTCTTTGTCAGCCAACTGGAGAAGTCACATCCTTTCTTTCCAGGGCCACTACCTGCAGGTCTCTCTTTGTCAGCCAACTGGAGAAGTCACATCTTCTCCTTTAGGTGCCAGGCATCGTTTGTATCAGTATGTGTTTCTGACAGTGAGGTTTCACCGCACACATATAATATTAGCATGGTTTCTGCTCCCAATATTGTGCCCTGTTTGCCTGCTAGGGTGAAATATATCACCACTGTATGGTGCTCTATGAAGAGCATGGTGTGAGTAAAGAGCACTAGTTTGTCCTGAGGCTCTGTTGCCCAGACTCTTCTGAGGGGCACTGCTCTTGTTTGCCTGTAAGATGCAGACAGCCTTCACTGCTGTTGGGTCCTGAAACTCAAGTTGCCCTGCTGTGCCACTCCCAGCCTAACTGTCAATCTGGAACCCACAGTGTCCTGCTCACACAGCTCCATGTCATCTCTTCCCTTCTTTTGCGGATTCTTTCTCTGCAGGAGAGTACGATGAGGTTGTGACAGAAGGTTTTGTAACTCAGAATGCATGGAGAAGCTGGGGAAAGGGTCTCTTCAATGAATGACTGGTCTTGAGACGTGGATCCATAATACAGAAGCCAGTCCCAGCTGGGTTTGTGTATGTCTACATAGGTACTCGTGTGTCTACTGGGGTTGAAAAGGGTGGTGTAGATGTTAAACTGCACAGTGTGATTTGAAGTATGACCCATTCTTGCACATTCTCATATGCTTAGACTTATCTTTTCTACAAAGCTAAACTTCACTAGAAAACTAAAATTTTAACTATAAATAATCCTCCCATAAAGAACAGAAAAACAACCATTCAAGATAAGGTTAAATAACTTATAATAGAAGTTTTCCTGATTAGAGTTTCAGGTTAGAAGGTATGCCTTCAAGGTATAACGTCAAGGAAGAAGGAGCCTTGAAAATTGAGAAAGGGAAACTAGAGCTGGGCGTGGTAGTGCCTGCCTGTAATCCCAGCACTCGGGAGGCTGAGGCAGGAGGATCATTGAGAGTTCCAGACCAACCTGGGCTACAAAGTGAGCTCAAGGCCAGCTCGAACTGCATAGCAACACCTTGTCTCAAAAAAAAAAAAAAAAAAGGAAACTAGACTCACTGAAGACCCACTTCCCCTTCTTATCATTTTCACAGTTTTGCCAAGATCTCGTACTAAGTGCTAGTCCTATACTGTGCCCCAAAGGCCCTTAAGTACCAATAGCACCAGTGTCCTTCAATTCTTGATTGGGAATTTCATAAGTAGTGGCCACTCTCAAAGCCACCCTAATAAACATTCACAAATCCAGAATCTTTAGGTTGTTATTAACCCAGAGGATATGAAACCCACCCCAAGAATGTGTTCTACAGCAACTACAGAGGAAGAAGGAAAAAAAAATGTTCAGTTGGACCTCTGCATCTTTGTGCCTGTTAATATTCTTTGACTAATAAAGCAATGTGCACTGAGTTGCATACAATTCCAAGAGGTATGCAATAGGCCCTTACCTTTAAGGAGCATTTAGTCATTTGGGAAAATAGATCATGCACATAGAAGAAGATAAACTCACAGCTGTCTTCAGTAAGTACCAAGTGAATTGAATTATTGCAGTGGAGCTCTGAAGACAGATGAAGGGATGCAGAGGCATCATCATTAGCAAGGGATTCAGAAAGGTTACATGGAGGTTTGAGGGTTTCAACTTGATCATGAGCGAGGATTCTTAGTTAAAGGTCAATATTCTCTGAAGAGTACATGAAGGGAGGTTTGTGAGTTAGTGAATATTTTGGATATCTGTCTTACTGGGATGAAGTCTTATGGCCTTCATCAGATTCTCAAAGGGGTGAACAAAGCCACTCCCTTGCAGAAAATTGCATAAGCAATGAGGGGATAAAAGCAGCACTCTGAATAGCAGGACAAAAATAAAAGAGAATGGTGAGGAAACGGACAAGCCAGGCTTAATTAACAAGTGAGTAATGCCTGTCTGGCGGTACAGGTGGTCCGTGTTCACATAGGTGAGGTCAAGAGATGGAGCTGTGAAAGCAGATTAGAACATGGTGGCGAAGGCCCTTAACTATTAGGATTCTCTTGTGGGCTGTGTTCAGGGAATGACATAGTATCATGCTTAATCTGACCGCTTGAGCAGGAGAAGATAGAAACTGGTGAATCCGAAGTCAGAAAGAATCCTAGTCTAGGGAAAAGGATCCAAAAAATGAGTTGAGCTGTAGCTATATGCATGGAATGAGTGAGAAGGGGTTCTGCAGGCACAGAGAAAAGAACTGATAAAATTTAATAACTTTGAGATAAGGGAGGAGAGAGGAAAGAACCAAAGATGACTCTGCACTGTTAACTTGAGGCTACACATTTTTGCTTTTTTGTTTGTTTGTTTGTTTTTTTCCATTAGCAATCTTTCCTGAAGCATTTTCTCCAAATGACGTTACCACAGGGTGATTAGGAGACACACAAGGACATAAACATTCCAGTGAGATAAAAGCAGCCCTGCTCTCTAAGTACTATCACGGTTCTTCAACTTCATTAGGCTCCATGTTGTTTCATTAGAGCCAATGTCATTTAAGTTTTTATGTTCACTTCAAGGCTATTTGTTTTGACAAAGGATTTTAAGAAAAGGCAGTTGGAACTTTCTGGGTTTTATTTAACTTTATAACCATCTAATTTACTCCCCAATAAAGAGATAACTAAGCATTCCTGCTACATGCTGTTAAAAACCTCTTTACATAATTTTGAAATACAAGGCAAGACTCTTTGAGAAGGAAATGTAGACCAAGGAAATGCTGACACAAGCTACCCAGCAGCTAGGGCCAGGAGTTAGGGACTCAATACTTCCCTCTTCATTAGCACACAGGACACCTAGAGGATCTCTATTTATACGGTGTTTCTTTCCTAAACAAGGGTGTCTCTGACCCTGCCACCTATAAGATAGATGAAAACCAGCAGGAGCTCCCTGAAGCACAGAAATGCCAACAGACAGGAGGAAACGGACTAACAAGGACCAGAATGATTTAGAGGCAGAGACGCAGGAACACATGGATTTTATAGATTAGCTCCTCATTTCTCCCAAAGACCACTCCCACTGATTCAGATAGATCATCTACACTGATGTTTCCATACTCAATTTAAATCCTTCCTCCTCCCTGAACCTTTTCCTTTTTATTTCAGGCCCATGAGCCACTGTCCTCTCTCAGTCACCCCAACCAACAGTAACTTCTGGGAACCTCCTCATTGTAGGCAGGAGAGTCCAGATGTTTTACTTCTAATTTTCCCTCTTGTTTGAGAGGGGAACCCATTACCCATTAATATTAATCTCATTACTCTAATACAGGTGGTCACTTCATTTCTTTTTGTATTTCCCACAATGCCAAATCAATGTTTAGGCAGAGTTTGAATTAATAGCCATATGTTAAAATGTGCCTGATTTGTTCTAAATAAAAATAAAAGAAGAAACAAAAAACATAAAGGTAAATTCAGAACTAACTGACATTTCAGCACAATTAGAAAACTTAGAATAATCTTTAAAGCAGAAAAGCAAGAAAATGAGCCCATTGGAAAATATCCCAAATATGATACACTGGGAATGTGTTCGAAGGGCTTTGTAAAGTGCAGGGAGGGAAGAGAACAAATTCCTGCTCACATCTCCCAGCTCAGTTCCTCTACAGGGATGCAAGGCTGTGTGCCCGCAGCCCTTGGAACAGGGAGCAGCTCATGCTCCTCATCTCCAACAGTGACCCACAGTGCTTCCGGAGACCACCCTGGAATCTCACACGCTGATACCATGTCTGGGAAGCTGCCCCTCAGGTCACCCTCTAAACATAAAGTTTGAACTTCCTGGGATGAAATAGCATGATAAGCAAAGAAAAAAGTCATCCTTGGAATAAGAAGATATTTT
>RJWT010049064.1:0-11052 GCA_004365215.1 Cuniculus paca
TTTCTTCACCTGGAGCTCATTAAAGGTTCATGCACATGGACTGCATCTCATGCATCCAATTATAACAGAGTAATGATGGGAAAGGGCATGCGCAACAGACATGGCTGCCCTGACTCAGCACCTGTCGATCGTGTTATTGATCATGCTCTAGGAGGCTCCGTGGCTGGTGCCTCAGACTCTGAAACATTTCAAATCCCTCATTGCTTGTGTCATTTTCCTTATATCTGTGTGAGCCACTCCCTCTGGGCATACTGTGGCCTCATTAAGCTTTACTGCTGTTTCCTTACCTTGTTTGTCACCCACAAGAACCTAGGAACCCATCCTGGGCCCCATCACCCTCAGTAAAAGTATTAAGTTACTTATTTTTTTTACTGCTATCTCCTTGGGACAACTATTATTTTTGAACATCCAAAAATGAACTTTGTTTTAAAACTCATGCCTCTCTATAGTTCATTCCAACTGTAGTTGCTAGAGTGATCCTATTTATGTTTTTTGAGGCAGGATTCCATTATGTAGTTCAGAGTGACTTTGAACTCGCTATATATCCCAGGCTGGCCTTGAACTCCTGGTGATCCTCTGTCTCAGCCTCCCGAGTTCTGGGATTACAGATGTGTGTGCCACCATGGTCTGCTAGTATTACCTTTTAGACACAGATGTTGGATACATCTCTCCTCCAGTCAAACCCCCAGAGATTACTCATGTCACACAGTGTAAAATCCTCAGTTATTTCAAAAAACTACCACTTCATGAGATCTTGTCCTTTTACTTCTCTGGCCTCATTGTCTTCTCTCTTCCTCACCCACTGTGCCCTCCTTTTTGTTCCTAGAAACTCAGCCCTCTTCCACCTTAGCACCATTTCCTGCCTGTCTCCTTTGCCTATGTTCTTCTGTCAAACATTTATGTGGCTTCTTACCTTATCTCCTTCACATCTTTGTGCTAAAATCAATTCCAGGGGAGACCCACATTTAATGCAGTATTTATAATTGATAATACCTGTCTGGATAGCTTCTGGTTTTTTCATTCTGTTGTTTCTAATCTGTATCTAACACATGTGATTTACCTATGGAATGCAAACTCCGTGCATGTGTCGTAACACTGAGGACGAAGCCTGGCTCATTTTAGGCTCTTGATGATGTTGGTTAAATTTGTAATTTTCCTTCCATGTTCTTGAAATAGAAGCACTGCTCTGACCTCTTATTCATATTTCTAGAAGGAAAAGGAAGAAAGTGAAACAAAGCCCAAGGTGAAGAAGAGGAAGGGAAGCAGTAGTGGGAGGAAAGAAGAGAATCAGAAAGTGGAAGAGGAGGAGAAAAAAAAAGTATCTATTGCATGAAAACAAAAAAATGAATTCAGAAACATTTGTCAAACTTCTGCTTATGGTTCGCTGGTTAGACTTGAGTCTGTGAGGGTTTTGAACTGAGTATCTTGTCATATTGAACAAAATTGGGATTTTGCCAGTAAGAAAGATGGAGAAAATAAATATCGGCCAGCTCACTAGCATCTTCAGAAATGCTAGTACTTATGCAATCTTCCAAACCACCCTTTACATAGACATTATTATTTAATTTTAATAGAAATGAAACCTGAGGTTGAAAAAGATGAGCTGCTCAAGGTTACACTGCTGGTGTATCATAATATTATTTTCGATGTTATGAATGAATATATTTGACACTTTTTACCATTACAAACTACATTCCAATAATGAGTTACCTAAGAAGTCCATGCTGTCAGAATGTGTGTGTGCATGTGTGTGTGTGTGTGGCAGGGGCCGGGTCCACTAGGGTGGGTCTGAGAAGGTGTCTGAGAAGAAGCAAGATGTGATCTGGACTTGGAGATGGGTCCACAGGGAAAAATAGGGATGTGTGTTTAGGCAGCAGGAGAACTGTGTGTTGGCAGAAATGATGACATGTCCTTGCTCAGGACACAATCTGAGAAATAATACTGGGGAGATTAATTATCATTTTAATGTAACCTGACACAAATGGAGACAGATGATCTTAATAAGCATGCTGTTGGTAGATTTACCAGTGAGTAAGGTGGGTGAATGTGGATTTATAGCCATCTCATCTTATTAATGAATAGAAAAGTTTGATTGATAAAATCAAGGGTGCAGAACCTTCCGAGGACAGGGACCTTGCTCTTATATACAGTAGTAGTTATTTTCCTTCCTGGCCTTCGTGCATCAATTCCGCTGATCTGCATTTGCTGAGTGGACCGTGATTGAACATGTCAAACTTCGGGAGCTGCCACATATGTGACTTTTTAGCAGTTATGAATTTCTTTATAAAAACAATCTCAATGTACTATCTTTGTGCTTTCAGCCAGTTACTTTATGCTTTGTTCTCTGGGCAACCTCTCCTGCCATTTTTCCATGATTAATTGGCTACATGAGCCAGAAGAGAGCATTCCTGGGTGGGTCTAATGGGCCCAGCCTCCCAGCTAAGTTTCTTAAACACAGGGTTTCTCTGTCCTAGAGACGTTGTAATCTATCCGGGACCCAGCAGGTGCAATGCAGTGTAGGCAGCTGCCCCCTGTTCTTGCTGTTCAGGTCAGAGCAAGAGTTCCATCTGGCTGATGGGAGCGTGCCCATTTTACCACCTTATAGGTAGAGGCTTTGTGGCTTTTGACACATCCGTGTGCTACTCCGTGTGGTGTGTTTAGGTGGACATCCTCTCCTGCTGCCCGTTGTCTTCCTTGGTGCACTGGATATGCCCCCAGAAGCTCCTAGAGACCCTCTGGTGGGTGGTACAGGACAGCAGGTGCTGTGTGCAGCCCGTGCTGGTGAGGCAGATGTAGATTGCCCTTTGACTACAAGGAATGCAGCCTCCTAGGGCGCTGTGGTGATTCTCCACCCAGTCACTGATCTGATCGGACCATGGACTGTTGCTGAGATGAATCTTTACTAGATGCCTTGGGATGTTATTAGGGGGAACTGCTCTACTTTAAAGAACAGAACAGAGCAGAATGTCTTGTGTCACTTCCCTTTCTAGAACTTCGGGGCACACGGGACATGTAGGGAGGTGCTTATGATCTTCACTGGTGCTCAGAGACAGGGTTATTAAGGAGTGAACGTAGCCAAATTAGAGGGGGATGGTGTTGAGTCAGCAGGTGGTATTTAGAAACTGAGTCATATCCTAGCACCAATGGCCAATTTGAAAATGCCTTGCAGCTGGAGAAGTGGAAGAGGTTAGGAGTCTCATACCTGGGTTCTTTACATCCTGCCAGTGTCCTCTGATTAGCTCTACTGACTCCATCTTGTTCTGAGCTCACTTTCCAGCTCCAGCTCCAATACAGTCCTTTTGCTGCCCCAGCCTTTCAGAGCCTCTGCGTTCTCAGCTTGGTGCTGGGCATCCTGGTTTACTCCAGTAGTCATGGTCCACACACAAAAGCACTGAAGTCAGACTGAAGAAAAGTTAGGATTCTCTTCTGCTTGGTCCACTGTCACTTTTGTTCTTGACTAAGAAAGTCAGCAGATGGCTGATCCTCTTCACGGTGCTGCTTCCTCTACTGACGTGGCATCAAGATTGACTTGCCAGGCCATTCACAGGAATATGAGGCTAGTCCTGGCCAGTAAGATGCAGGGGAAGCAGCCTAGGGACTTCAGGTCTAAGGTGCTTCAGAGATTATGTGAGATTTCTCTGTTCTTTTATTCTGCCTGTTGGAATAACCTAGTTGGCCACATGTTGAGGTAAACACAGCCTGGATTCTTGAGTAACCACAGGGAAAGATACCCTGGAATTCTTTTATGCTGTGTGATTGTTACCAGTTCAGAGTCAAGTCTACTAACTAATTTAGAAGCCATTCAGAAATGTTTTTCCCAAGTGATAGGCCCCATGAATCTTCCTCTGTTTCTTTGGGGATACAGTCTGCAATGTTGAAATGCATTTTGTAGTAACATACTACTGAAAGATGCTAGAAAGTCACTTGAAAAATGAGACACAGTCCAGAAATAGAGTTGCTTATAGACTAAAAAATTAAATAGATTTGGAAAAATAGGAAAAGATTAACCAGAAGTTCTACTTGAAAATATTCCTATATAAGGAAAGGAAAAGAATTTCAAACTTAGAGATTCACAGCTAGGAACTTATTTGGGAAACAGAGGATGAATTGATCAGCACAGGTTTATGAGTGCAGGGTTTATATATGGAGGAAAGAAAGAGAATGAAAAAGCTAAAAGCAAAAATCCACAGCAAATTCTTAAAAACACAGATGAATCTGTTTATTAGGAGATGTTATGAGTGTTCATTTCTCCTTGGACTCTCATTAGATGCTCAGGGAACAGAATTATGGGGAGCGAGAGAGAAAGAGAGAGAGAAACAGACAGACAGACAGACACTGAGATGATGCAGCCCATCTCAACCGCAGTCTCCAGGATGACGCACTCTACTCTAAAGGACCAAGAGTAGAAAGCACCCTCTCCTGAACTGTTAGAACAGTAGCATTCAGAGTGATGCTGGAGAGGCTCTCAAGTTACCCACCTAATCTTTTATTTGTAGATGTAAAGTTCTCTATTAGAGACAATCACGAGGATAACCAGTTGTCCCCCTGCCTGGGGTATTTTTCCAACCCAGATCTTTCTGAAATGCACCCTGAATTTTCTAGTCTTCTGACTTTGGGGATGATATGATTGTACTACACAGACTTTGGTGGAACAAGGAAAGGCGATGCTTAGCCTTTCTGGTCCGTTGGATTTTTGTGTTTATTTTCTTCTTGATTCTGGTTTCATAAGTTCATTCACAATATAGTTTGTGGTTAAATAATAATGTGAACATTATGTACTGTAAACATGTACTACTAAAAGGCTTATTTTCTTATTGGAAGTTTGCTTGTTGGTTGTGAAATATGAGACAGTGGGGCCTGGCATGATCGTAAAAGTTAAATGGTTGATGGTAATTATTTTGGCTCAACCTGTAGAACTATGAATGATTTTCTAATAAATCTGCAATAACATAGTTTATATATGATGACAATTAAAGCAACAAGAGAAACTCAAGGAGTAAATATTTTATGAAATGAATTAACCATGCATGCTTCATTCATGAATGTTAATTAGAATCCTGAGGGTAAATTCCTGTGTGTTATGAAGTCAGGTAATGCTAAGTAATCAAGTAGATAAAGACTAATGATGCAGAATTTGCATTTTGATCTACTGTCATCTCTTCCTACCAAAAATCTAAGTTTGCTCACAATGGTCAGATAAGCAGGTCTGCTCTCCCTTCTGCTCCTCAGAGGAATCAGATTCTGTGCTCTTCTCTGGTGATGACAGGCAGAGCTACACAAGGTTCACAGCTCTTCTTGTGGTATCAGGTGAAAGGACATTGGCTAGGTAATGTCATCGTGGGAACGTCTGACAGACTCTGTTTACATCAAGTTCAGCGAGGCCAAGTATGGTAGGGTATATATCATCTCCTCAAAATATTAATGTTCTAATCCTTGTGAATACTTTGGTTCATGGCAAACGGGTTTTTGCATATGAAATCAAGTTCAGGATCTCAGCTTGAGGGGATTATCCTGGGTTATCCTAGTGGGCCCTTTATAACCACAAGAGTTCTTAAAAGTGGAAAATGGAGGCAGTAGTGGAACCAGAATGAGAAAATGTGAGAACCTGATTTGCTGTGGCTGGACTTGAAGATGGGAAAGGAGCCACAAGTCAAGGAATGCGAGAGGGCTCTGGAAACCAGAAAAGGCAAGGATTTGGATTCATTCCTAGGGCTTCCAGAAAGGAAGCTTGATACTTTGATCATCATCAAGTGAGACTTGTGTGAAATCTCTAAATCTATAGCGCTACAGAATAATGAATCTGAGTTGTTTAATATAGAGATCCCTTTCCTATTCTCATTGCAGTCCGGGAAGTTTATATTTGTAATCTCATGGAAAAGTTATTGGAATTCTAGTGAGTTAATTCCAATCTACCACTTCCAGTGCAACCCCTGGCAAGAATAAAGATGCTAAGACATAGTATGGTTATGGGGAGCCAGGGGTCCTAAGTGCAGCCAGGATGAAGGCTCATTGGAACAAATTAACTCATGAAGAGGGGAGTGGCTAGAGGATGAGTGACTGTGAGAATGGTGGGAAATATGTGAGTCCTGTGAGCTGGGCTTTGTAGGAGGCCTAAAAGCACCTCTGCAATATGCAGAGAGAGGAATGTGCAGAAACACCAATCTGCATAACACAACTGAGGTAGCATTCAGTTTTTAGGGAGTGGTGCTTCAGCTCTGATGTGCAAACTTTTCTGCTCTGGGAAGTCATAGCCTCTTCTCTTGAGGCTGGAACCCTGTTGACAGCCCTGGAATGGTGGCTTTACACCCTGTCCGGCTCAACTGTGTTTTGATGGGAGGCCGGGGAGGTAAACAGCAATTGTCACCTAGCTTCAAAGATTATGCATCAGAACCTCAGCTAGCCCTATTTTCATTGCTTAGAGCCCGTTGAAGGGAAAAGGAAATGGCTTAGCCTGTACATATCAGCGCTGTACGTATCAGTACATGGAGATAGGGCCAGGTTAAGCCAAAATGGAGATAACTGCTCTGTATTCAAGGAGAGTCATCCAGATGGCCTTCCACAGTTTGAGCTATTTGTGGTAA
Source organism: Cuniculus paca (assembly GCA_004365215.1). Classification (NCBI taxonomy): domain Eukaryota; kingdom Metazoa; phylum Chordata; class Mammalia; order Rodentia; family Cuniculidae; genus Cuniculus; species Cuniculus paca. The sequence continues at coordinate 6,582 of RJWT010049064.1, forward strand.
TTTGTAACAGCAGAAACAGGAAAGTGATATATTAGAGACTAAATCTAAATTGCTCACTGCAATATCTCTTGTTCTTGACACTTGAATATTTGTTTGATGAATGAATGAATCAATGAATGAATGGATAAAACTACTTGTTATTCAGACACGCATAACTACAATCTGATTCACATGTACTTTGGGGTATCTACTGTCTGGTGGCAATTGAGATTTCATATACTGACCCAGAAATACTGCAATATTCAGAAACACCTACTGAAGACAGTGTACCCATCTTTACTGCAGATGTAGAGGGAGGACAGGTATTTCAGTTTCTGTACAGCCCATGAGGGCTTATCCTTCCATCCTATCTAAATGGTACTTTTGATTCTCATTGCTGTTTATCCCTGTTTTACCTTTATCATGGGGATTAACACCATTAGAAACATTTATGTTCATTTCATTTTTTTGCTCATTTATTTTCTCCCTTACTCTACTGGATTGCAAACTTTATGAGAGCAAACGGTGAAGCAAGCTGGCTTCATTGAGGACCTCCTGTGAGGCTTCCTGGGCAACTTGGGTGCAGAATTTCAACTAAGAAGGCAACTTCCCTGCCAGGACAGGCCTGAGCACCTCACATGTGTACACACACCAAGGGAAGCAGGGAAGACATTGCGGCCTTATCAATGCCCCTTCATGTTTCAAGGACCAAACACTGGACAAGGCTCTACTCTGAGTTCGTAGGCTGGGCATACTTTATTCTCCTGTTTTCCAGAAATATCCTTAGGGACACTTTCAATTAATTGTAGAGAATTCTTTGGAGAACATGCTTGGGTTTGTAACCAAAAGGAATAGGGAACTGTTGTGTCCAAAGGAATTTTATTAGCTAGGAGAATTACCAGGTCAGCTGAGATTATAGAAGGATTTTTCTTCAGGCATGTGTACACACACTCAGCCCCATGTCCTATGTTACATGTGCATACTCTACCCACCACTCAGCACAGGGATCATATGTAGTAGGCTATCATAAACTACAAAGCTAGTGGACTATCCAACTTAATGTTTACATAGCTCTGTTTAAGAAAAACAATTCCTTATCACATCAGGAAATTCTTCAGTAATTACTATTTTTTATATTCCAGCTTTAGAGAGGAATCTGATTGTTACCATCTTTCTTGCACTCTGATCTTGGTCGGTAAGCTTGGGCACTGTCTTCACTCTTCATCATTATAAACTCTGTCTCCTTCCAGCTCCCTTTTCCATTCTCGCCATGAAGTTTAATAGTCTCTATAAACTTTTATCTCACCTTTTATGTTGTTCCTGCTAAATCTCTTATGCTGTCATTTTAATGACTCATTTTTACACCTTTTCCAATTGCTTTCAGTGTAGTGTTGGGGTTCTGATGCCTGGTTCTTTTCTGAATGACAGTGGTGCTCTCAGAGCTGTATCCTGTTACATCATGCTGGGATGTCAGCTTAAAGAAATCTTTCAAGGTTAAATGCAAATCTTTTCTTGTCACTATTCCTTGGTGTTCCCATTCTCTAACAAGTTAAAGGCACAAGAACTGTGCTTTAGAAACACGTTCCAGCTCATGATGACATCTGTGTCTTTGAACTTGAACTTAGGTTGGTATAATGCACATGGCACTTAGCAGTTTTCTTGCTGGTCCTGTATTTTGATATGCCACATAGGAATGATCTATAGCACCCGTGACTTTTCATTCTTTGGCGATAGGTACTGTAGTTTACACTCAACACACTTCTAGCACCTAGCACAGTAAGGAGTGCTAGGTAGTTGCGGATAGATGTTGAACTGAGCTTTAATGTTCTGTACATTTTGTTGTTTATTGTGGTTCCCTTCTGGGCCCCATCACATAATTAAAAAGAGACAGCACATCCCCCAAATGGGCCCTACTGACACTGTGCTCGGTAGAGGGGTAGATGATTCACAACGATCATCAGTCGTGCTTGAGTTGCCCTGCCTGAAAACTAGTTATGTCTACACTAAAATCTGAAGGTACTTGATTCAGGATTTAGTAATACAAACCTTTCAAGTATTTGTCAATAAATATTAATCTCTGCTTTGTAATTGAGTATAAATTTCATTAGCAGTCCACTCCAGAATAGAACTTATTACAGTCCTATCCAAGAAGAGTTACTTAAGTGTGGTCCTGATGTTTAAAGCACATCTGTTGAGAATAAATTGCCTATAAAATGCATGGCTAGAACTGGTTCAGGCAGCTTTTTCTTTTTGATACTCATTTTTGTTCATTGTCTCTGGTGTCTCTCTGTGACCTGTACTGGACTACAGCAATTTTTAAACCAGCTGCTTTCTGTTTCAGAGTTTATAGTAAAATTCTGTATGTCACAAATAACATTATTGGCAGATGTCCTATAACAAAGGTGCTCTATGGAAGGTAGGTTTGTAATGTGCCTAGTTAAGTGTATTTCATTACTATAGGATTTCTCCGAGCCTCTAATTCTATAATATGCCCCATCAGAGGCTCAACTGAGCTGAAGAGAGCTGGCCACCAAGTGCCAGAGGAGCTGAGGAAGGCAATCAGGCAAATTGAAATTTATCATCTGGCCTTTAATCACTTACTTCAGTGATACCAGCAAGAAGTAGAACTGGCTTCCCTTGTCCTATTTTCCCCAGAAGAATTTAGGAATTGAGAGTCAGCAGATATGGGGGTGTCTCATTGCTGAAGGAGCTCCAAACTGCAGGCCCTGTCAGTTTGATGAACGTGGGGCTGGGAGAAAAGAAAAGAGGAAAGGGATAGATCTAGAAAAGTATGAAGCACTGAGTCAGAATAGAGAAAGTGTCCTCAAATGTCCCCCTTACAGAGAGGTGTCCTAAAATATCACTGGACTCAGTGCACTGGTGTGTGTAAAAGCATGAATGGTCAGAGGGGCCTGAGTAGCCACCAGCTCCCTGTACAGACACAGCTGCGCATCCACCAGCAGCAGCCTGCTATGGGGAGGGAGACTTCCCCTGTGAGGTCAGCCTGGTAAAACCTTTGTAATGGCCCATGTTCAAGACGAGATGAAGAATCATCTATAGATTTTTGGCCAGGAGCTGGACTGTCCATGCATAGTGCCTTTCAGGAGGACGATGACCAAGAGGGCAGTCCTCAAACATCTTTGACAATGGACTTGGTTATTGTGCATTGTTTGTGACTGGTAGTCTCTCCACAGAATTGTCAGTCACTCTACCTGCAAGTGTTCAAAGTGTGATCTAAATTATGTAGCATGTCCCTGCTAAATTCACAGATTCCATCAGTAAGATTTCCTTTGATGTAGCTAAAAATCCAGTGGTTGGACCTTTCTATCAGAACTCATGTTCATTTCACTGGCAGAACTTTCTGTTGAGCTACCTCTGAGTTTCTTTTAAAGATTAGTAGAGTCATCTCAGGCCCGAGGGATTTTTGAAGGAAATCCAGAATTAAACAACAAGAGATTTGCTGTCCTGTGTGACCCATGGATGACTTCCTACCTCACATTCCTGGTATCTGCATCAAGGCAAAGATGCTGGAGCCCCTGTGGCAAATGGTATCTCATAGTATGATTGAGCATGTGAGTGTGTGAGTGTGTGTGTGCTTGTGTGCATGCAGTACATGGGTGTGTATCAGTTAGTTTTCATTGCTAGGACAAACACACACAATTTAAAAGAGAAATGTTTACTTTGGCTCAGTTTCAGGGGCTTCAGTCCCTTGTCAGTGGCTCCAAGGCAGAAACATCAGGGCAGAAAAGCATGGTGGAGGAAATCCTCTCAACTCCTGCCACCTAGGAAACAAATACCAGGAAAGAATAAGAGGGGAAGGGGCCAGGGGCTTCATATAGTCTCCATGTCATGCTCCTTGATCCAGTCAGACATACACAGAAATGCTCCCATAAATGTGCTTTACAACTCTCACAGGTGTCACTAAAACTAATCAAGTAGATAATCCATACTGACCATTATATTACAATGTGTAACTTCTTATTATTCATAGCTTTGAGGGAATCAGTGCCACATAAAGAAGTGATTTGTAAAAAATTTGGTCTGTAATTTTTGAGTATTGTTTATTCAGCAGACTTAAGGGCTGCATTTCCCATTAAAATCCTTTTGTACTGTACAGGCAGTCGACAGGACCATGGACCTTGAAAATCCTTGGTCAGTTCAGGTGATTGCTCTTTCTCTGGGTCACACTCCAAACTGCAGCAAGGTGTTTGGTACTGGGAGGCAGAGCACCAAGTTGTGTTGATTTATTTCTGCTAAAGCGCTTTAAGCCTATACAAAGCACAATTATAACTGGTAATTTATTGAATGCATCCCTACTTACAGAGTTTTCTTACTTCTGTGTATCAACATATAAACATAGAATTCTGTTGTGTAAATTCAAAAGAGTCTCATGCAGGCAGAATTTGGTAGAGTAATAGCGTAGGATGCTAGTTTTTATGGTAATTCTTACTCATGGAATTCTTTTCTTGGGGAAGATCCTTTTAAGGAATGC
>RJWT010049065.1:0-11075 GCA_004365215.1 Cuniculus paca
CCACCCAGAGGGTAATAACAGCAACAAAATCAACTGAGCCCAGAGTAATAGCTTTTAAAACAAAACAAACATTGCAGGGCACACATATTCAAAATATTGTTGTCTTTCAAAGTAGTCTAAAGACGTTGCCAAGTGTTGGGAACACTTTTAGAATTCTCTTTTGAAATTGTTTTCAGAGCCTCTGTTTCTTTCTTTGGAGCACCTTCAACAGTGATATGATATTGTCCTTTAAAAATGCATCTGAATTTTAGGAATAGTAAAAAAAAGTCAGGTCTGATGAAAAAGGCAAGTGATACTTCCTTCATATATTATTCTTGTTTTACTTTTATGTTTTTATTTTTTGGTACCGGGAATCGAAGTCATGACCTCGTGCTTGCCGGGCAGGTGTTGTGCAGCTGAATCACTGAGCTGCTGAGCCATATCCCTGGCTTATTCTTGAACAAAAGAAAAGTAGCTAAAAAATCAGCTATCTCTTTCTTATAAGGCTTTTAAAGTGTCTCCTATTATCCCGTGATGGTTGTTGATGCCTACTGTTTTCCAACACATGTATTACAGTTACAGAGAAAGATATTTGGGCCCCTTTCTTTTAGTGATTAGTTGTTTGTTTATTTTACCTATTCCTTGCCATATTTATCTTCTAAAAGGTACTTTTTTTTAAAAAACATGACTTAAAAGAGGAAAATCTTTCCTGTCTGTTTGTTGTCTCCCACATCAGCGAAGTTCTCTTACAACTCATGCTTATTTTCCTCAGTTTCCTATTTGCTTAGACTTCAACAGTAGATGATGTAGTAGACACAAGGAATATCACCATTTGCTGCTTGTAATAAGCTGGTGAGTCAAAGGAAAATGTATGTGACTCCTCCGATCTCTATCACCTGAACTGTTCCCCAGCTATAAAGTTCAAAAACATTTCACACAGGCACCTGGTAATTACAAGGAAAGTTTAAGCCACAAGTTATTACCAAAGCCCGTATGCAAAGCTGTTAGGCAACATCAATCCTGGAATCTCATCCTTTTCTGATTTGGTAAATTTGCAGTTTGCCTACTCAGTGCATAAACGGATTTAGAATCGACAGATAAAGCCAGGCACAGTGGTGTATGCCTGTATTCCCAGCGTCTGGGAGTAAGGGGCTGGAAGATGACTTGAGGCCAGAAAACCAGGCCAGCCCAGGCAACATAACATTAGCTGTCTCTTAACAACTGCACAAACAATAAAAACCCAAGCACAACAGATAATTTACCATACTATATAGTTTTACATGTACACAAGAGACTAACCCATCTTTTTCCTCTAACTCTCTGCCGCTGTAGTCAAAAAAGATGTCAGAATCTTCAGCCAGCGCTCTTTCAATCACGCGTATTGTTCGATCAAAAAAGATGAGGAATTCTTCTGAATGAAGAATCTGTTGTTTTTCTTCTTCTGTCAGTTCCCTGGGAGGGGCTTTTTATGTAAAAAAAAATGTTAAGAGACAAAAAGGGTCAATTAAAAACTTTTCAAGAAAACTCCAACTCTTGAAAGAGATGGCTTATCAAAGGAGTGATATGCCACATGAAATAAAGCATCATTAATACGGATTCTAAATTGTTCTCAAATTCACACCAGAGGCTTCTGCAGACATTCCCACAGAAAGATTTCATATATAGCCTAATTACAATTTTGAAGAGTTGAAAATGATTACAAAGGAAAATAAATTGGAGTGTTTTTAGTAATCAGGTCTAAATGTAATTTTCTTTATACCTGAACTTTAAAAAGAACTAAAATAGGCCATAATAGCATAAATTTATAAAACTATACAATATTAGATGCCATTATGAAGCCACATATGTTAAAAAAATTAGGAATTATCTATGATACAACCTAGATAGTACCATTCTTCTTTCTACTGAATAAATTTATTTTATTTTGGGTGGTTAGTTGGTAGGCTGACATTGCTATACAGTTGCATTAAAAAACCTAAACATGTCTTTCCAAACTTGCTTTCATCTAAGATATCTTCTGCCCTTAAACAAACATGGAGCGTGGCTTTTCAGCCTTTTGGCTATGATCAGGTATAAACAAACGTGGAGCAAAAAAGTGCTTCTATAAAACACCCTACAATTAATTTTATGTCATCCTTTTTTAGTATGGTTAATTTTATCAATCTAAATATAAGATGCGAAGTGAGACGGAAAGGTGAAGTAAGTTAGCAGTATGGGTCAGAGGGTGAAAGTCAGTTCACCTCTGAGTCATGAGATGGTTACATAAACCTTCTTTCAGAAGCATATTTTTGCATAAAGCCATGAGGGAGGGATGAAGAACTTCCCCACACTGAAAGCCCTAAAGGACAGAAACTGTCAGCTGAGCTTTTGCACTTCTTGAGGAATCCCAGTTCCACTCCTGTGCAGACAGCATTCCATGAACGATTGACTGATTATTCTTTCAAGTGTGCAGAAGTCTGAACTTTAGCTTGCAGGAGGGCAGTCATGCATTAAAATCACAGGTGCATTCCTGGTGGAATCACTCACTGGCAGAGTTTCCCAAACACTTCCCTGACCATCTCCATACACAGGGTCAGTTTCTACCTGGCCATGTGGTCAGAGAAAGCTTTTAGGTGTGATCCTTTGCAGCCTAATCTTCTCTATATATGTTATTTGATTTGTTTAATGGTATCTCAAAGGCACCATCCAAAGAAATATGAATTGTAAAGAAGGCCTTCTGTAGTGTCACGGTAGTGGATTTCAAACTTTTAATGTTCATAGCATCTCTCCCCTTTTGACTCCCCTTTTCTGCCTCAAACCATGATGCAGGGGTTCTGGAGGGACTTGAGAATCTGTATTTGTTCAAGAAACTAGAATGATTCTGATTGTAGTTGCTTCACACCTTAAGAAATGCTGTCTGAGTAAGAGTAACACCATGAAAAAATGTGATTCATCAACTACAGCAAAAAAACCTCCACATGCAGACCACCTCATAGTTTACAGCATGTCTTAATATACTGAGAAATACTGCTTTGCTGACGAGGGTTCTGGAGCCCTAAAATTCCCAGGGTATACTGGGACTCTTCCAAGACTCTGTCAACTTCTGTCGTGCAGTGTTGCCCAGACACCAGTGTAACAAATGGTGAGGTTGAGAATACATAGATTCATGCTTTGGCTAGGTACTGTAGAAATAGGCAGGGGCCATAAATAGCATGAACTCTGCAAAACCAACTTCGAATCAGATATTGCCTAGCTTTGATTTTTTAACCCATACATTGAAGCTCTCTGAAGAGCAGTTTTATCTATTAAATGGGGTAATGAGACCTAAACTTTAGTATGGTTTAAGGGTTAAAGATAAATACACTGAACAAATAGTTAAGCTTTAAATAGTTACTAGTTAAGTGGTAATTTAAAAGTCTATATTCCACGGGCCAGGGGATATAGCTCAGTGGCACAGAGCCTGCATAGCAGGCACGAGGTCATGAGGTCGATCCCTGGTACAAAAAAAAAAGTCTATTTTCCAAAACTCATTTGGATTACCTCACCCAATGATACAATAAAACTAGTAAATGTAATGAGGCAAACCAAAATAACAACAAAAAAATCCTACAAAATGCTGGGTCTATTTTGTTTTGTTTAACATTCATAAACAAAGAAACGTCTAAACCAGGTATGGTGGTGCATACCTCTAGTCCCAGAACTTGGGTGGTTTTGGCAGGAGGATTGTTGCAAGTTCAAGACCAGCTAGAACTGCATAATGAGATGTTGTCTCAAAAAGACAATAAATAAATAAATAAATAAATAAATAAATAAATAAATAACTTCTTTTAACAAGAAGGGGATGTCTTATTTAAAAAGACTTACTCTGCCTTGTTAATGTATGACCTGAGGCATACTTGAAAATAAGAAAAAAGTAGGAACTTTCCCCTGTACTTTTTGTTGTTGTTGTTGTTGTTGTTGTTGTGTGATATAAAATATCTTGCCAGCCTCTGTTTATCTTTTTGAGCCACTTCTATTTCACCCATATCTTCCCTTACGGGTCCATTACCTTGAATAAAAAAATAGTATCTGTGTAATTTTCTGTAATTTTTTTCTTCCCTATAGCTTATTGTCACTTTGATCTCAGCTTTCAAGACACAACCTCATTTCTAAGAGACACATAAATGGCTGATCAAAGCACGTTTGCCAAGGCTGAGTTCAGGTAGGTGAAGCAGTAGGCTCTATAGATATTATGCCTGGCAATACAATATTTGGCCTGAAATTAAATTGCCATTGAGGCAAAATAAAGGATATATTTTATATTAAGCTTTGATGTCTAATAGGGATCAAATGACATGATTTATTGGCACCAAATAATAATATGAATGTGCAGATGAGTACTTTTTAAAAGTCATAAACAATATTCAACTTATGAAATAAGGAGGGTCCTAGTTATTTTTTATTTCAAAACCTCCCATTATTTAAAAATCTTTAAATTACTAAGTGTTGTACAATATATAGAAATATAATGAAATACCCCAGAACTACAACCAAAAGATGTGTTCAGAAATAAAACCTCTCTAAACTTTAAAAAGGCTGGTTAGTGGAATACACAGTGTACAATCCAGAACTAAACAGATATAATCAGGATTGTTTTGTTCCAAGATAGACCTCAAATTTTCCCTGACACATGTTTCTGCAACTTTTCCCTACCCCTGAAACATAATGAATTGTTTTTAAGGAGTTCATGTTTTAAAAAGATAGAACTGATTTAATAGCAAAGGCATACCAGAACAAAACAAAAGCAAGGATAATTGTTGTAGTTTAGATTTAAAGTGCTCCTCAAAAGCCTCTTGTGTTTAGAAGTGTGGCATTTGGAAGGCGATTAAATCCTGGGGAACTATCCTCACCAGTGAATGGACCCACTAAAGAGTCCAGGCTAAATGTACTGTTATGAGGAAGGGACAAGTTGGAAGGGGAGTGTCACTGGGGTGTGCACTGGAAGGGTTCCTCTCCCTTCCCAACTCCTCCCCTTGCTCTCTGCTTCTGTGAGCTGCACTGCTGTCCTCCATCCTGACCCTTCCACATGCCATTGCTGCCTTGGAGCCCATGCATGGACATGTGTAACATTGTGGGCCAAAAATTAATCTGCCCTTCTTTAGGTTGTATCAGGTATTGTGCCCCAGTGATGAAAAAGTAACTAAGACAATAATATTTTATTTTTCTTATAAGTTTAGCAGAAAATAATATAGTAGTAGATTTTTGGTTGCTTTGGTTTGTAAAAGACCAAGTGGATGGCTATCTTTGAATGCAGAACTATTACCTCTGCATTAGTTAAACTTGGCCCTGTCTCTATGTACAGAGCTGGCTAAACTATTTTCTTCTCCTTTTAATTGGCTTCAAGCAATGCAAATAAGGCTAGCTGAAGTACTAATATGCAATCCTTGAGGCCGGTTGACAGTTTCCTGTTTCCTTGCATCATGTTCCCCATAAACAGTTGAGCACAGTGGGATGGCAGAGCCACATAGCTCCAACTGGGTTTGAGCCTCAAGATAAGAGACTATGACTTCCCAGGGCACAAAAGCTTACATATCAAAAAACTGAAGCAACATCCTCCTAAATCATTCAAATGCTACCCTAATGGGGTTATGCAAACTGATCTTTCCACATACCCTTTCCCTGCATACTGCAGAGGTGCTTGCTTTCCACCTGGTCAGCTCAGCTCAATTACTTATGCATTTCCTGCCATCCTCACTGTCACTCATCCTCAAGACACTCTCTTCTTCATGACATAATAAATCTGGGGGAGGTCTTGGGTTAGGGCCTTTGTTCCTTGTTTCCTTGCCTGGACCAGACTCAGTACCCCTTGGCTGCCCATAACTTTGAATATGTCTTAGTGTCTTTATTCTCATTGTGGGTTGCATTGGAGGTGGTAGATTGGAATTAACTTGCTGGGATTCCAATAACATTTCCATGGGATTACAAATATAAACTTTCTGGACCACAAGGAGGACAAGATAAGGGATTGCAATATTTGGATTACAATATTGGTTGATTTCACAATACAATATATTTCTTTCAATAGTAGACAGTTAATAATACTTCATGCATGTAAAGTGCCTTTTACTACTCAAAAAACTAAAAGTAGATCTATCATATGATCTAGCTATACTATTCCTGGGTATACATGCAAGGAATGTGAAGTCAGCATTCAAAAGAAATACCTACATACCCATATTTATTTGGACAGTATTCTTAATCAGCCTAGGTGCCCATTAGCAGACAAATGCATAAAGAAATTATCTATATGTACAATGGAATACTATCCAGTCATAAAGAAAATGAAATCCATAAAGAAAATGTTATTTTCAGGACAACTGATAGAACTGAAAGACAGACTAGGTGAAGCAAGCTAGATATAGAAAGACAAATATCTCACATTTTCTCTCACATGTAGAAACAAAACCAAAGCAAAATAAAAACAAAACAGAAAAGCAAAGATCACTTGAAAGTAGAAGAGGGATTATCAGGATCTGGGAAAAGGTTCAGAGAGAAAGGACAAAGGTGGGGGGAGGGAGGGAAGACTTACCAGTGCTTGAGCTATGCATGCATGGAAACATCACAGTGAAATCCATTGACTTGTACAAGTGGTAATGTGTTAATAATAACAGAGCCTTAAAAAGGGTCTTTATGAAAACTAGAACACATGGAAATGACTTGCATATACTCTCAATGACAAGAAAATTTTCAAATTTACCAAAATTTATCGTGATATTTAGCTAGAATAATGTACATGCAAGAAATATACCAGATTCATGAAATTCAAAATTTAGAGACTAATTCTAAGAATCTGTGACCTGCAAAATTAAAACCTAATGTAAATTTTATTTAGGAGTTCTATTTAATTCTTTGATTGTATAAACGTTAATTTATGTTAATTTTATACCTGAAAATACTTTTTGTCTTTCAAGATGATTCTATCCTATTTGCTGTATTTTCTTGAGCTTTCTTATTCATCTGATATGTACTTTATCAATTTCTCTTTAATTGACCCTACTTACTATACTCTATATCTTTTAGCTTCTAGAGTTGAAATTTTTGCCTGTATAAAAATGCAAAGTTCATAATGATGTCCATAAGTTAAACTGAGTATTTTAATATTCTCGTTTTAGGTTGCAAGTTATTTTAAAAATACCTACTTCAGAAATGCTGGGCCTTGTTTCAATGATGCAGTATTAAATTTCAACATAAAAAGTTTTATCTAAAAATATTTTTGTAAGATTACCTAAAAGATAAATGAACCCACACAGTCAGGAAAAACATCAGCTTAAACTGGGACAGTAGCTCAAAAGGGAGTTTGATAGTAAAATCAGTTTGTAAACAGCTGCAAAGAAGCCAAACTGAATTAATGCAGAGGACTCCTTCAGAGTTACTGAGAGAGTTATGAATTAATTTGTATTTACAAGAGTTAGGGTTCTGTTTTGACTCTCTTAATAGGAACGCACTGAGTCACAGACATACAGAAATTCCCTAAATTTTGATTAAAAGCTGAGACATCCTTGCAGTTTTTTCCTGACCTATTCCAGATAAAAACTGAAAACATCAATAGATCAAAACTATATTTTTTTTGCTGTTTAATGCATTTTGACATCATATGAGCAAAAATGTCCAAAGCTAGTGAGTACTGATTTTCCCCATCTCTCCCTATCACTTTTTTCCCCTTTCATTCCAAAAAGAAAAAAAAAATTTAAAAAAGCGTCAAACAGATTTCTCAAAAATGTGTTCCCTGGTTTGAAACCGTGTATGTCAAGTTTCAGCCCAGAGCAAATTTTTATGGCTAAGTAATAAATCCCTGAAATGCAGGGTTCATAATGGAAGTGCTGACACAGCCCCGACTACTATGCCGGCCTGTGAATGGCGCCACGATTATATCTACCAGAGATTCTTTTAAAACTTTACAAAATACTGTCTTCCTTTAAAAAAAAAAATAAAAGCCAGATAGCTGGATGCCAACATAAACATGCTTTTAACCCATTATGTGCTAATTTGCAGAAAAGCCATTAATGGAGAAAAAGGCACACAGTGAAGCAGTAACAGGAAATGTTCTTTCAAACTTCTTTTTTTTATTTTTAACATGGCTTTAATCAATTCCATGAAGCATGAGTAACAGTTAAAACTGAAGGGTGCTTTCACTGCAAGCTTGAGAGTAGGTTGCTTTGCTGTGTCAGGGAAGATCATTTGGAGACAGGTAGTGGAGGTTGGGATAGTGACGGGAAGCCGAGGCCAAGAAAATACCCTAGTTCCATATCACCCAGTATGTTTTAAGCATATTTTACAAAATGTAAAAGAACATATTTTCATAGATCCTGACTTAATTTTTCCTCTTTCTGTACCTGTGATAACATGCCATACCAACCCCTGTAAGTTTTATAAAAAGTTTTGGGAGGTAGGTGTTACCTCTTCTTGCCAGATGAGGAAACTGAGGTCAGGAAAAGGTAAGCTAAGTTTGTCAGCAGTGATCACACAGATAATGAGCATAGCCAAGATTTGATCCTGGGTAATCTGATTCCAGAGCCTGCGCTATTTTATTACTGCTCTGCAGTGGCTTTTAGGTAACTGAGTTTGCATAAAACAAATCAAAACAAATTAAACACACACTTAGGAAAACTTCAAATGATTCTAAATATGTGGCAATTCTTAACAATTAAAAATTGTCTCATTTAACATCATATGATATCTATGCAAACATTGAAGTGGATGTAATCTATAACAAGTATTCAGGCTACACAAATGTTTCGCATGAGAGCGCAAGGGATTGAAGTAAGGATTCAGGATCAGTACCCACTGATTCCTACAAAAGTTCCTAGGGCATGCTGTACACTGCCAAGGCCACCTTTAAAATTTACAAATCCAATGACAGTCTAATTAGAGATATGTAAATCTCTACTTGAGAAAATCAGTTGGAGACATGGAAGAGCCAGTTTCTCTACAGCCAGTTCTCTGGTATCATGCTTCATTTTTCAGTAAAAACGACAATTTCAAAATTCTCTCCTGTACTGAAAGTTTCAAAGTAACAAAGAATTACATTTGTAAGCAAATATTATAAAGATGTAATTATGAAATGTACAGGTTTTGTATTCAACCATAAATCTCCCCTCATGCTTATAAATTATGTACCCTTGGGTAAGTTTTAAACCTTTCTCTTCCTGGTTCTCTACCTATAAAATAGTTAATAATAGTGTATATTTCAAAAAGATGTTCTGAGGAGTAGAAAATATTTGTAGACTATTTAGGAGACAGCCAAGTATATCCATAATCCCTTAAAAAGTGTTACCTACTATTATCACTGAAATATATAAAAAGATTATTTCTCCTAGTCTAGGTAGAGTTGTGGAGGAAAACTTTTAATATTAGTTAGTGGTGATGATCACTCTCAATATTTCTACACAAAATACATGAAAACAACTTCATAATCTGTTGATAAAATAATTATATCTGTTCCCTTTATTATCATCATAGAGAATATGAATGAATTATATAGCATGATAATTAATAATGTTTCTTATTTTATCGCTACTTAGTAATAATGTTCCTGGGATGATGAGAGGAATTAGAAATGGTTTCCATTTCATTTGCTGCTATCAATCAAGAAATAGATTTAGTGATTATGTTGCTAAGTGTAATGTACTAAATAATCACAAAAACTCTCCCTGCTGGGAGAGGTAAATAATATAAATTTATTTACCTCTATCATCTCTTTTATTGGTAAAAGGAAACAAAACAATAAAATAATTAGTTTATGGCCTACATCATACCTTCTTTCACTTCCTGCTTTTTGTCTTGATTATCCAATTCCAAATCGTTGCCAAGCTTGGGCTCCACCATTTCTTCATCTTCCTCATCCTCTAGAGAAAAGAAAGAGAAAAATGCAATATTTTCTTTCTTCGAATCAAAGTCTTTGGTTGATGGTGGGAGGTAGGGGTAAAGGGTAAAAGTTCCAATCATTTAGGGCAACTTCTAAGTAAATCAGTCTACAATGAATGCCTGAGAAAAACGTTCATGAATATATGAATAAATTATCTCCAAAAGGGGCCTCTTTGAAAGTCTCCAAAGGCTGCTGAGAAAATGGCCTGCAGTGGGCACCTGCTCCTTCCCCTGCAGGCCCTTGCCATGTGGGATGTCTTGGAATTGCCTCCTTGACCTCTGAGGCTTCTTCAGAGATGGCTCAGGAACAGATCTCAAAACGTTTCCACCTGGAGCACTTTTTCCACAGAGAGCACCTGCTGTGCAGATGACTCACTTCCAATTTAATTTTCACCGAATTAATTTATTTTTGACCTACAGGAAAGGGTTAAATACAGGTCTGACCTCAGGTCAAATGCCATTGGCAAGTAAACAACCAGGGATAGACCCACAAAGTCAGTGCCATTGGTCTGGGAAAAAGCAGCCCGCCCCAAATGGCATTTACACATTCAGAAAGCTCATGAATTAATATGAATTTAATGAGCATTAACGAATGGACCCAGTGAGCTATCATGGCCAGATGTTGCAGTACCCTTCCTGCCCTTAGAAAATGGATGCTCCTTATCCCTGTTCTCTCCACTTGTTTTTCTCAGAGGCCCTTTTACTCTAGAGCACTTGAGCTCTTCGGCCACCATATGGGGGATTTAGGAGACAGCCAAGATATCACAGGAAAATTCAACTCAGAAAATAAAATGATGTACAAAATTAAAACTTTTTTTTATAGTTTTTGAATACAGTATTATATTTACTGTAGGTAGATAATTTCATTGATTTTCATGATGGTTTAAGAGACACAACTTACAAATACATGAAAAAGTGTTTGATATTGCTGGCCATTACAGAAATGCAAATTAAAACAACACCAAGATACCATCTCACTCTAGAAAGAATATCTATTATCAAAAACTCAAATACTGGTGAGGCTGTGGGGAAAAAGGAACCCTTCTACATTTTTGGTGAGAATGTAAACTAGTGCAACCATTATGGAAATCGGTATAGAGATTCTGCAAAAACTAAAACTGGAAATTCCATTTGACTCAACTATTCTTCTTCTAGTTATCTTCCTGAAAGAGTTAAAGTCATCATGTGACAGCATATATGCATACCCGTGTTTA
>RJWT010049066.1:0-11047 GCA_004365215.1 Cuniculus paca
CTGTAACCTCCCGTAACACCTGTTCTCCCTGCAAGCAGTGTGAGGAAATTAGTTAACTATGCTAACATGAACAATTGTCTCTGGAGTTCTTACAAAACAAATTGAGGGGATCTGTGGGGTTTCCCTGTTCTGTCTCCCTTGTGAAAGGGTGTAAGGAATAGCTAGATGAGTAAGTTTGGAAAAACCACTTGTCTAAACCATTAACCAATCTCTTACTTAACCTGAAACTTAACCTCCCTCGTTATTCCTGAATGCTTAATAATGTTAACATTTCCCCTGAGCAGCACTATGAAACATATCATAGTTTTAAAGGCTTGATTTGATTTAAAATTTTAAAATACAGTTATAAGCTAGGCGTGATATACATGCCTATTATGCCAACACTCTGGGCGGGTGAGGCAGGAGGATCACCAATTTAGAGCACAGCCTGGGCAACTCGGTAATTTAGTAAGAGCTTGCCCCAAAACAAAATAAAAAAGGGCTGAGGATTTAGCTCAAACCCCAGTACCATGCGAAAACAAAAGTTAAAACTAATTGCCCAAACTAGATGAAACATGCTTGTAATCTGCAGGGACAGAAGTATGCTTTAAAAAGCACAATGAAGAACACAATTTCCCTTAAAGTCTAACTTCATACGGCACTAGAAAGAGTTGAGCATGATCATGCCATTTGAGGATACGATTTTTCAGTTCTCTCTCATTAAAGCAAAAACTCTCGCTCAATACACTATGTAATGTAAACTTTCCTACAGAAAGGACCTAGGTCAGTAATAGACTTTCTACTTAAAAGGAAACCAGAAAGGATGAACACAATGATCAATATGTCCTTTCTCTAAGCACACCCAGACTAGCAACCAGCAATTTTAGAGCCATTTCACCTGAAAAGAGAAAATACATTTCCATGCAGCCAGTTCTTGTTCAAGTTACACAACCTATTATAAATTTAATGCTGTATACATATATATGTTATACATCTTATTATATATTAAGCTGTTTAATATAGATAGCAAGTACAGTTGCTGTCTGTATCCACAGGTTATGCATCTATGGATTCAACCTACTGTAAACCAAGAATACTTGAGGAAAAAATTGTATCTGTACAGAACATGTACAAACTTTTTTTAATCATTGTTCCCTAAACTGTACAGTATAACAACTATTTATATAGCATCTATGCATCAGATATAAATAATCTAGAAATAAAGTATGCAGGAGAATGTACGTAGGATAGATAGAAACACTGTGCCATTTTATTTTAAGGGACTTGAACATTTGCTGATTTTGGTATTTCTAGGAAGTCCCAAAACAATCTCTCATGAATACTGAGGCATGACTCTATGTAGAATCACTGATATTATCAAGATATTATATCATTAGATAATTAATATTTATAAAAATCAATGAATGCTCAGTTGTATAAGCATTTATAATATTCTATGTCCTACATACGTAGTTAAAGTCATTTTATCATCAGAACACACATCTTTTAGCAGAAACTGAGGCTGCACAAGAACCAAAGTAATCTTCCCAACATCACATGGCTGATGAACGATAGGTTTTTTAAACGGAGCCCAGCCTCAGTTTAATAAGATCCCAGTGTACTGCATAAAATCACCCCTAAAATTGTGTGTCTTTGAATCTGAATGTTCAGACAACAATAACCACAAACTCACAAGACTGATTAGATGGAACCAAATAGGTTAAAATCAGCAGTAACACATGGCTCAAAATTTTGTTCTATTCAGAACTGTAGAAGCCTCTGAATGACATGATAAAAAAACAAAATGCCTCTACTGCCTGATTCCCATCTTCTCAATGACACCACAAAGTTTATTATCTGTGGTAATTCCATGTACACCTACATGTACCAACATAAGACTATGTGCTTACACAGATAAATCCCAAAATGCACAGAAAATTCATGGTAAGAAAAACTTTCTGAGGTTTGGTCATCTATAATTCTTCCATCATTCATTAGAAATTGCACATTTCATTAAAGCACAGGAGAACTCCTTGGTTGGAGGATTATGAAACACATGGCTCTATGAGCAAGGATAAGTCAAACCTGGAAGAAGCCCACCCACACACAAGACTACTGCTGTAGTCAGGGTTTGCCAGGGAAACAATTTAATACAGTACACATAATTTATAGTATTATTTTATAATAGTCACCCAAAGAGTCAAATACAAAAGCGTATAGGAAATCTGTCCACACACTTAAGACCCAAAGAATTCAGTTGAGAGCCTGGATCTTATAGCACTATCCTGCATGAGTCCAGCTGAAGACCTAGAGCCCATGACAATGCCCCCGACGAGTCCAGTTGGAGGCGTAGAGCCCATGACAATGCCTCATGCAAGTCTGTTTCACAAATCTGCACTGGGAAGCCCAAAGGAGGTCAGTGGTGGAAGCTAGAAAGTCTGTGTCAGCGGGATGAAGGATCTTTGCCAGCAGGCTGAGGGATCTGCACTGCAGTCAAGAAGCAACACTCAAAATAAGGACCAGAGCTCCCCTGAAAAGTACCACAGTCATCCTCAGTGACAACGAGGTCCTGAGCTCCTCCAGTGATGAGAACAGCCAAGTTCATATAAGGAAAGAAACTCAACTAGCTCCTCCAGGAGAACCAACAGCAACAGGAAAACAAATAACACTTCTTGCTCTCCAGCTCTCCTTTTTATGTTGCTGGCAAAAATCCTCAGGTGGGCCATCTACATCCAGTACCACACTGATTCAGTTCAGCTGGGTGTTACAAGTTGACCACTGGTTGTCAATCCACCACAGCTACTGAGTGGGTAAGTACCACATTCTAGCTAGAGACATCATGAATTCCACAGCTCACTCATTTTGTTGGCACACCAACCTGGCATAGCTGCTGGACCAGCAACTTTGTTATCAGACCAAGAACTTGTCATCTGAACACAGAGGCCAAGACACAATGGAAGAAAAGTAACCAAGAGTCAAACTGAACTGCTCCCTTCCAAATTTTGTATTATCTGCCACTCAAAACACATACACACACACACACACACACACACACACACGTGCAGACATATATTTCTTTAAAAATAGAATCATATATATATATTTTATGAGCAGGATATATTTATTGAGAGAAAGAAAGCTTCTGTCTCAGAGAGAGACAGAAAGGGTCCCAAGTGGGTTGCCAAAGATTCTGGCTTTTTGAGAGACTTTTATAAAGTAAAACCACGAGGTGAGATGGGTCCAAGATGGGGAAAAACCTGGGAACTCACAAGGCAAATGGGCATGAGGTGGGACAGACCTATGGTCTGCCAGTAAGATTAATTGTAGATTCTTATATTTTTAACTTCAGAAGAAACAACTTTTAAAAAGAATCACCCTATGCATAAGCTCAGTTTTTTTACTTTCAACCTTTAAAAAGCCTGATAGTGGCAAGAATAACAACCTTAAAGTAGTTTTTCTCATTCTGTTTGCTGTAAGCAAACGATGAACCAAAAGAACTAATATCCCAAAAAGTATGTGGAATATATAGTTCTACTATTGTTGGTTGTTGGACAAACTTCAGTAAATCTGCTGTTTACCCTTGAAGATTTTCTGTGCGAGAATATGCCACTTTATCCACTAATATAACATGGAGAGGGGTGGAGAACAAGACATCAAGATAGGATGTATCCAAATGTACTAAAGTTAAACAATGTTATAATTTTTTCCATGGAGTCAAAGAGGTAATCCCCTTTAGATTTTAACCATAAAGTCATTTTTCTGGCCAAATGGCAATGGCGAAGATATTTTTGTAGTCAGAGTATCCTGTTATTATAAACTATTATGTACAGTATACTTTGTCAATATAAAGCTTAAAAAACATAAATCAATTCATTAAAACTAATGAAAACCAAACTGAGTAGATCAGTGACCAGGAGGCCCCTCATACCTCCAGGTCTTTAGACTCGTGATAATCAGTGTGTCTACCTACTAGCAAGATCAACATTCCTGGGAGTGTGCTGGAAATGCAGGACTTTACCCCTCACTGAAGACCTGCAGGATTTAGATTTTTAACAGGATCCTTGGGTTACAGCTTACACACTAAAGTTAAGAAACACTGGTGTACCCCATCTAAATAAATCAAAGCAGACAGCACTAAATGAAAGAACTTGAGGGCCAACTAGAACATGCCACTCAAACAGTACAGCTGTGTGTAGAAAGCTGTAGGGCTCAGGTGCTAGGTCCCATTTCAATAATACTACAATCAGTAGGGATGTGCAGAACACAAAGCTAGTTTCCTAGTAAAACAATCTACTATACAGAACTGGCATGAGGAACTCCATTCACCACAGGAGAAATTCCTACCCTTTTTCCAGTATTAGATTATAAATTCCATGAGAGGAAGGGCTATACAGATATTTTGTTTTGGTTTATTTTGTTGAATTCTGTTCGTTTTTGCTTTTGTTTTGTTGTTTTTTAACACCAGGATCCTAGGGTTGAGCATAAAATAGCTACCTGCTTAGTAAATGCTTGATGAATGAGCAAATAAATGAAATGACTCATCAAGAAACCTCTAAATTGTAGCCAGATCTCTACTGACCCCTCAGCAAATTACATCCTTGGTTCTTAAACTTGGAATGAGAAAATAATCTACAAGGTTTGTTCCAGATCTAATGTATTAAGAAAATGATCCTTCAGAGTGACATTTTCACTTAAACACTGACCTTGTTCTGAAGCCACCATCAAACAAAGACTCACTAAACAGTATAGCAACTCATGGAAAGCAAGCTCAGTTGCTAGTACCTAGCCCGGAATGGTATACACTGCCTGCCACATTCACTCCTTTTAGTTCAGTTATTCATTTCTGTTGCAGGAATTTGCCTGCCACCTCACAGAAAGCTATTGCTTTTTCCACCAAATGCTCCCATCTTTCTCCACCAAAACTTCCAGTCGTTCCTTCTGATAGCACAGTCTGTACATACCTATACCTGCTTGTGAATATCTGTAACTAGGCTTTAAACCACATCCACAGAATCTGGGGGCAGAACTCAGGAAGTATCTCATACATACCCTCAAGACTAGAACCTATTGTCCAAAGACCAGTATGTGTGCTACCTACTCCAATGACTCAATGGCCCAACAGTTCCATTTCTTACTCATCAACTCCTATGAACCCTGTTGTATTTACAGTAAAGAAATTCATTTTATACCACCTTGCAATGCTTGCTAATTATTGCCTTTTATAACTTTGCTCATTTCATTATGATTAAAAGAAGCAATAAAACTATTTTATTTCATCAGACTATGAATCTCTTTTATAGCCACGATCATTTTTAAAAAGAGATAAATTTTTATAGCCATTACTTCCCCACTACTCTTAACAAGTGTGTGCATGTATGCACGTATGTGCTCTCTCTCTCTCTTTCCCCCAATACAGGATTGAGACAAGCTCTCAATATTATATATGTCACAGTAACAAAATGCATCAGTGGGTAATATGCAGTCTTGGGTTTCAGTTATGGTTCATTCATCTACTGAGCTGTTCATGCTAACAAGTCTGAAGAGATAACCACCAACAGAATGCCTGAGGCCAATGATATTTTTAATAATATTTTTCTTTTGGCAGTAATATTTATCTTCCAAGCATTACATTAGTTTTACAAGCATACTGTTACAGATCTGGAGTCTAACCTGCTTATTCAGGTTTCTCATATAAATCCTTATCATGTATGGAGGTGATAGATTAAACCGATTTAAACCTTCTGACTCAGTCCAACCTCCTACCACAAAAAAATGAGTTTGCTTCTTTTTATCTCTGCTCCTATATTATGCTTTCCTTAATCCTAGCACTAATCTGAGTATGTGTTTTTTTATTTGAGTATCTCCACTGGCAGGAGATTCAGCAGGTAGAATTACCATTGTTTTGCTTTCCTAAGAAAGTCTTTTACAGAAGTATGTCACATGTAGCAAAGTATACAAATGAGTAATCTAAATTTTCACAAATAGAACACACTTATATAAGTAGCACTCAGACCAAGAAACTAAATGTCACTTGCATACTGGGAGAAACCCTACCAACTGAATTTTCCCATCATCTCTGAAACTCTTGCAATTGATAGACCACTGGTTTCATATCCCAAGACTCCAGAAGCCTACATTCCTGTTTTAAATAACATTTCATCTAACACACTACTGAGACTGAAATAGCCTACTCAAGGCCATGAGGAGGCGTGAATAGGCAAAGATGATATTCCAATCCTATGACATTATCACTGTGACTGATGCATCAGAAGCACTCTTCCACAGCATGAAAGACCATTTAAGGTAGAAGTACCCAACTCACAAAGGTGCACAGATCCTTTAGAAATAACTAAATGTTCCATCAGCATAACTTCGTCATAAACCCAGCTGGCAGAAAACAAAGCTATTACACATGACTGTAATCCCAGAGCCCCCGAAGTTCAGGATGGCAGGGAGGATAGCAAGATTATTCCAAACAAACTGGGAAGAAAAGCCCATTGTTTGGGGTGTGTGTGCACGTGTGTGTGTAACTTTTACAAGGAAAGGAAGAGGAGATTCCATCATATAACTCACAGACTCATCAACATACCATCACCCCTGCAGGAGAATTTGTTTGCATTATGGTGCCCAATTCCAGCATTCATTGTGCAAATGCAGCACTGCCCTCACATTACAATAGGAAATGTGATTGCAGGTAATAAAGGGCAGCCAAGATTTAGGATGAGGATCTGGAGCCAAGAGAACAGACACAATTCCCATCAATCCTTGAATTGTTTTTTTCAGTAGAAGTTTGGATGCGGCATCTATACTTTCTCAGGGAGACCTCACGGACAACAGCCCACATACCAATGCACAATACAGAAATCAGCCAGAAGTGGGAGACTAATTCTAGCATTTTCCTTGGAACTCACCCCCACTTGGAGCGCCACATGTACACAAGTAATCTATCAAAATGGGTAAACCTGTTTAGATGCAAGAGCACAAATATTCTTTTATTCATTCATTCTACAAGTAGTTAATAAGCATCTTCAAAGTGCCACTCTTTAAGAACCCAAGCTGGAATCCCTGCTATCGTGATATTTGCATTCTCTTGAGGGAGACAGCCAGGAATAAAAATCACAGCGGGCTGGGGATTTAGCTCAGTGGCATAAGCATCTGCCTGGCAAGCACAAGGTTGTGAGTTCAATCCCTGGTACAAAAAAAAAAATTTTTTTTTAAAATAAAAATCACAGATAAATATGGTGTCAGAAAGGGCCAAGTTCTTTTTTACCAGAAAAAAAGCATGGTAAGAGGAAAGAAAAGTAGTTCATAGTATGAGCATTTTTAGAAAATGAATTGGAAAGGCCTCTCTGAAGAGGTTACAACTCCTCTCTGAGCAGTACCTGAATTAAGAGACAAAGTAAATTGAGCAGTATCTATGAATAAAACCACGCAAGTTGATGGTACAAGTGCAAAGGCCCTGAGGCAGGGATAATCTTAGTGTGTTTAAGGAACTATAGGAAACCAGTGTGTCTGAAGCCAAGTGAGCAAAACAGGAGAATATTTAGGAAACTATAAACCAAGGGCACAACTATGGATTTTATTCCCAGTGTGACAGGCATTATTTGCTTTAAGCAAAGGGGCTTTAAGCAAAGGGGCAACAAGATCCAGTTTTTTTGTTGTTTTGGTTTGGTTTGGTTTTTTACCAGGAATTGAACTCAGGGCCTTGTGCTTTCCAGGCAGGCACTGTGCCACTGAGCTACATCCCTGGGCCCAGCTTATGCCTTTAAATTATCACTCTGGTTGTTTTACAAAGAACAGACTGCAAGAGTGAAGGGTGCAAATAGGAAGCCAGTTAGAAGACTAGTGCCATGGTCCCGACAAGAGCCAACAGTGATTAGAAAAAAGGCTGACAGTGATGGGCAAGATGAATAGCAGTCAGATGTGAGGCTTGGTCAGGTAAACCTTATGAGTTACCTATGTGAAATTACCCAGTCATAAAAACACCAATACCATTTGATTTAACTCACATAGGCACTCTAAAGCAGTCACATTCAGAGAAATAGAAAGTTAAAATGCAGTCATCAGGGCTGGGAATAGGAGTAAAGGAGTAATTACTGTTTAATGGGTATAGAGTTTAAGATCTGCAAGTGGAAAAAATTGTGGAAATCTGTTTCATAACAATGCGAATATTCTCAACACCAATGAACTGTATAGTTTAAAATGCTTAAGCTGGTAAATTTTATGCTTTTATCACAATTTTAAAAAGAAACCTCACATTAAGTTTTCATTGTGCTTAAGATACTAGCAAACGAGACAAACAAGGCATCCTAAACAGCAAAACTTCAAAGATCTACTTTATTTGTATCAGATTATGGTTTCCAGTTTCCTTTCTTTTATAATGTATATTCTATACCAGAACTATAGAGTTTGTGCACATAATTTAAAAATATTTGGCCAAGTATTTCTTAAAGACTCCAAGGCTTAAATAATTGAAGGAAATGGCTATTCAGTGAGAGAAGACCAGAAGATGCAGGTTTATTAGGAGGAATTCAAGTGATCCATTTGGGATGTAACTTTGAGAAGCCTACAAGATTTATCCTAAGGGAGATGTGGAATAAGATGCGGTGCATGTGAGTCTTGAGTTCAAGGGAGAAGTCCAAGCTAGAGACATAAACTTAAGAATTATCAATATCAAAGCATCTTATTAAGTCAAGAGTCTGGACCAGATCAATTACTGAAAAAGAGTGATGAAAACTGAGAACTCGGGCATACTCAAGAGTAGGCCCCAGGACTAACCAATCCATGGGCTGGAATTTTGAGACACAAATTAGACCCAGATAGTAAGAGAGCAGTGGGTGCTTGTGGCACAAAGCTACATGCAATTAGGACTGAGGTGGCCACACCAAGTCATAAGTAGGAAGGAAAGAGAAGAACAGAGAGGAAAGACGGTACATGGACTCTCATAGACAAAAGAGAGTAGCTCTGACATCTAATATCCATCAGTCCCAGTTCTGCGGAGACCTACTAATCTTGGTTTCCTATTTTTACATGCCTGTGAGCTTGCTTGTCATGCCTATAGTAAGCGTAAAGCAAATAGGAGCATATTTCTATTCTTTACTACTAACTCCCTGATGGAGCCCTTAAGAAAGGACACAACCGGAATGGCATTAAGAAGTGAAGCTAATTGCTCTCAGTAAAAATCTGCAATTTACAAGGTAAGCTGAGGATGCGGCTTAGTGGCACAGCACTTGCCTAGTGTGTGTGTGGACTCTGTGTTTGATCCCAGTGACACAAAAAAAGCAAAATTAAAATAAATCTTACAAACTGAATTGAATCATAGTTCTTCGCTCCTCCCTGTATCCATGCCCTCTGCCATGCAACTTTGTAGTGCTGAAGCTACCCTAGGTGGGGTGACCTGCTCTGCCCTTTGACTTCTGAGCTCAGCCCAAAGTGACAGGCTCTGCTTACCACACACTACTCAAGGAAAAGCTGCAGGGCTTATGTACTGACGCTTGGTCACAAGAATTAACTGCGATTGTCATGAACTACTGAAAAATGAGACACATGTGGAACATAACCAAGTCACCCGGTCCCTCACCTGTCCGACAGCCAGCCAACCCCCAGGCATGCCTGCTTGCACAGTTCAGAAGAGCCTCTGTAACTACACACAGGAGAGACTGGCACCTATTGTTACGTGCCTCTGGAGACTTTGTAACTACTGCATTGTGTAGCAAAGACCACTGATATATCTTACACAAAATACTTGAATTTGGTCATTTTTCCCCCATTCACTATTATCACCACTGATAAGTAAATGCTTAAAGAGCCAAATATAAACAAAAATAATTGGTATGGCAGAAACAGAGGCTTTGAAAAGATCTAGATGATACACGATCTGGCAGATCTTGTACCCCCCTACTACTATTACGAAAAGGCAAAACAATAGACTGTTGGAATTCTCCTATTTATGATCTGGCTATACAAGTAATTATAAAAACTCAAGAAGCAGTCTCTTTCAGAAAAGTCTAACTCTTTCATCAAAATACATCATTCATCGTCAATGAGTAGTACAGGCTTACTTGTACTGTTCAGTCAAACTATACATTACTTAAGAGAATGATTTAAATGCACTCATATTAGCATAGCTTTCATAAATGCTATTCATAGATTAATGGAATTCTTAAGCACAGAACTAGCTGTTTTATGAGAGGTATAAAAGTTCTTGATAAATTAAAATTAGTATGTCAACAGTCTTTCTAATTTCGTAATAGGAGCTCAGGAGCTTAAGTTTGAAACTAGCCTAAGTAATCATCTAGCATTTACCTCTGGTAAAGTCTGAAATCTTGTCATTTTCTCCTAGCAACTACAATTGTGTTGTACATTGGAAACAGTAAACCTCAAGTGTGAGTATGAAAATATGCAATGCTCCAAAATGAAGAATAGCTTACGTGTACAGTTAGGAGAAGAGAGGAAAGGAGCAACAATATAACCCTTAGCTATTACACTAAGGACTCATGAACACAAAAATATCAGTAAATTCTAGTTTTGGTCAGCCAACTGTTTAAAAATAGTAAATGCCCACAGGAAGTCCTTTCCTTGAACCTAAATATAATTGTTTTCAGATCTTTAGTAGCCAGTCAAAAAAATTAAATATGCATGAATATATTTAACAGCTGGTCTTAGAAACCACAGCTATTCTAGAACTTAATGTGAACAAAGTTTAAGAACTGATTTCCAAAACTACACAACTCCCATAACAAGCTCAAAGACAGAGGTACCTCGGTGGGACCTCACTTCATGAACACTTCTGTTTGCAAACGATTTGGTTCACAGACTTCTGTTTGCAAACGATTTGGTTCAAGCACTTGACAAAATTTTGTTTTTGTTAGGTTTGTGAACTGAGGTACCACTGTATTCATGCATCCTTTTAAGACATCAATAAAGTGGCTGTTACCTTTCTAGCAAACAGAATCATTGCTTCCTAGTTTTTGGAGCATAGATTCTATGATCCTTGTAATACACAAAAAGTAAGTAAAGCATTTTTTAAAAGGCACCAGAGAGTTCAGTTTAAGATACATTAGCTGGT
>RJWT010049067.1:0-11059 GCA_004365215.1 Cuniculus paca
AGCATTCCAAACCTCTTATCTTATGTATAAGAAGTTGGGTTTAGAGGAGATAAATAAGCTGCTTTTGTTCCATAGCTGTCAAATTGCAGAGGTAGGCTGTCAGCCCATTATTTTTCTGTTGGTATAATGTAGTACATTGGTTTGATTAGTAGGATGAATATTATGGACAGATATATTTGAGAGAGTTCTAGGTAGGAAATGGCACTTGAGTTTTGAATGAAGGTAGAATGGTTTTGAGAAGGCATTCTGGTGGAAAGGCATAAGCAGAGGCAGAAATAAATTTTTATTTAATGAAAGAAGAAATAGAAAAGATGTCCCTGTGGGACATTGATTAGTCAGTGGACTAATGGATTCATGTTGGAGAAGAATGAAAGAAGGGAATATTGAAGAAACAGATTAGATAGGAATTATATTTTGTTGTATGTTGTAGGTTTAAGGAATTGCATTTTATTTGGAATGCCGTATAAAGGAGATAATAGGAGTTTTAGAGTGCAACTCTATGCAATGATAAAACTTTTTGATACTGGGTTTTGAAGTCAGGGTCTGCTCACAGAGGTACATCCCCAGCCCTTTGTAAATTTTTTTAGAGTCTCACTAAGTCACTGAATTTCCCAGGCTGGGTCAAACTTGGAATCCTACTGCCATTGTCTACCAGAGTGCTGGGATTACGGGTGTGCATCATCACACCTGACTGATGAAAACATTTTAAAAAAGAGGTGTGTTAAGAATTTAAATAGCAATATTTAAAAGCATCTAAAGTTAATTTACTGCCTAGAAAGTTAGGCTTGCTGATATACTTTTACTCATGTGAGGAGGAAGAACTGTTGCACTTTCTTTTAGAAAATAAATTAATAGCAGGGCATGATGGGACTTTCCTCACTACAACTGTGATCATAATTCTAGAGGAAGAGGCTGAAAATGAAGACTTCTGTCCATGTGAGGTGGTGTGTGTGTGTGTGCATGTGCATGTGTGTGTGAATTACTACAAAGCTTCCAGAGCAGCATGATCCAATGAACAGGTTTTCACAAAAGAATCATTAGAATCAGGTTTTCATGAACAAATTCTTAAGAGTTCAGTGCCAAAAGAGTACAGATATGATTGGCTCAAGGAATATGTGTGATTCCAATCTGAAATTATTGGATTAAACCTTTATGGGAAGAAATTAGATATGGGGAGAAATTAGAGTTACTAGGGTTTAGGAGGTCCATTAGCTGAAACTCACATGGAGAAGTCAGTGACTCTTGGGCAAGCCTGATCAACTTAGTAACCAGGTAATAGTTCTTCTATACGTGTAGCTGCGTGTCAATTGAACTCAGAAGGATAAGAGGTTCCTCACAAAAATGGCAAACCAATATACACCCTGATGCAGTCAGCAAAGAGTCCAAGGATGATTAACCTTTAGGACCATAGTGAGGAGTACACTGACCCAAGCAGTAAGAAGAAGTCCCTCTTTCACCTTATGCACAAGCATCTTCCTAGAGACTTCAAAGGAATGTATTTTTTTTTTGGATTAAGCATTATTTATTTTGTTAAAGTTTGAAGACTTGATAATGGCAGATGTGTCTAGGAGATATGATTAAGGAGTATGAGTTTTCATGGAAGTTTAAACAGAGGTGCTTTGGCTTACTTGATAAAAAAGCAGAGGACTGAGTTTCTGGCAATTGGTCTGAGGCGACACCAGTGAGGATCAGTAGGAACTGAGTGAAGCTTGTAGCTATAAAATCTGATAAAAAGTCACAGTTTTCTTAGTGTAGCTTCTGTTACTATCATCTTTGTGTGGTAATCAAGTATAGGTGTCCTGCATTTTCAATTTTGTCTAAGTCGTTGGGAACTGTGCCATGAGGTTAGATTTTTGCATGCTTAAATAAACTGCTGTGTCTGTGGAAGCCTCCAGTGTGGGGAGGTGAAGACACAGTCAATGTTAGGAAACAGAGTGTGGAGGGTTTCATGTATTGAATGAATTGTAACTTGTGGCCTACTCTAGAAAATAAGTGCCTTTTCTTAATATTGGTGCTTTCACTAAAGGATAAACATAAGACACCCTTTTGCTGAGAAATGTCCCAAACTGAAGTTCTGAGAGTTGGCATCTGCATGTAATTACTTAGGGCACATAATTCTTTTATGGGTGCTCACTTACCAAAGCATTTACATTTACATTCATAGCTCATTAGGGTGTTTGTGAATTTGATTTGAACATTTTAAGTGGGATTGTTTTTAATCTTTGAAAGCACTATAAACTCACAGTCACGCTCAATTGCTACAGCCTGTTGGAACAAAAATCATATAACTAGTTTGTTTTGCTTCCTAGAAGGAGTTTTTTATAAGGCGAGGGTAGAATCAACCATGAATAATCCAATGGGACACTCTTTTCTTTTTTCTTTTGAAGGCCGATATTTATGAAACTATCATGATCAAAAGTGAAGTTACTTGAAGCTCAAATGGATAAAGAACAAAATTAAACGTGACTTTTGGATTGTTATAAAAAATCATAAAAATAACAGATCTTTGAACCAGATGTTTAATTTTAAAATACTAAACACTGCAGACTGTCTAGAGACTGTCAATAGTTAGAAAAACCAATCCAGTCTCTTCCCTTGGGCTCCTGCACTGCTTGATAATGAGCACTGTTGGTCTTTAGCAAGGCAGTCGCTACCAGCAGCACATTTGAAAGTGCACCATATAATGCGTTTTGTTTTTTTTTTTAAGGAAAACAGATACATTTGCAATTTATTCATAGTACCAGGTGTTTCTTAACTGTATACTTTGTGGTCTGTGTTAAATGCCTACAGTTTTGTTTTTTCATGGGAAAACTATAAAATGAGGGATATGTTGTGGGGCCATGCTTCATGAAGGCAGCTTCATTTTGAAAGTCTTATGGGCACATTTGATTTCAAATTCAAACATTGTCTCAAAGAGACTTTTTCTTGGCTTGGTATTTCAGCACGGGCTATACATGGACCAGGTGCACTGTGGTCTGGTTTTTAACATGTGGTAGAAAAGATCAGTCAATCTTTTGCAACCATAGAAACTGTTAGCTTTGATTAGTGTCTGTTTGGATAATCAGATAGTAGGGGGAGTATGGAGACGTATGCTTCCCAGAGCTTGTTCTCCAAAGCAGTTATTTTTCAACAATGTTTGCTAAGGTAGTTTATTGATATTACAGTTATTAAGAAAACAAGGTAATACACTGGGGAGAGCAATTTTAAAGAAAAGGTTCATTTGTTTTTTTATTAGACTGAAACATCAGCAGTCAGATTATGAGACACAGAAAAGTAGAAAAGGAAGAGCCCTTTTAACTGTCGTCTTTCCTCCATTATCCCACAGAACAGGCCCCAGTGCATCCAGGTTGGTCCTTGAGAACAGTCCTCAGCTGCTTCTTTTGTTGTTTTCCTGCCCTCCTTCTGACTGTGTATCTGGTTCCTTCAGCCTCCAGGTCTTTGTATAATCTTCTAGAAATTCAAGCTTTCTCTTTTTTTACAGTCCTGGGTGGCTCTTCAGGTCAGCTCCAGTGATTTCTTCCCCATGTCACCAATCAACTGGGGATTCTTTTGCTGAATTCAGATGGAAGTCACAAGTTGGCAAAGTGCAGCTCCCTTCATGTTAGCAGCTCTGAGCTTTGAATGCCAGTGGCTCTCAGTCCTTATATTATAGCTTAGCTTTTCCTCTCAGCCCTTAGTGTTACAGTCTTTAGTGTTGCAGCTCTAAACTTTGAGTGTTAGCAGTTTTTTGTGGCTCCCAGTTGCCCTCGTCATCTGCTTTGCAGTTGGAGTTGGTGGCTTTCTGGAGCTCTTTCAGCAGCTTCCAGGGATTCTCTAGGGCTCTTTTAAAGGTGTCTGCAGGTCTTCATAGGACTTCGCTGTTTTCTGCTCTGCTGCTCTCTGCTTTGTTGCTTTCTCATTCAGCAGCCCTCAGGATGCTTAACATATACAAAAATAATAGCCCTTAATGTTACCAGGTCTTTCTTAGCACAGCATGCTCCCTCCACTCTACACAAGATAAAAAGAGTAGGCAACCAGTGGGGCTTTTACTAGGCCCTATGTTTTGGCACAAGGGCACAGTACACAGGAGACAGCCTTTCTGGACTGACCCAAGGGCTGTGAGGGAACACTATTTTTATGGAGAAGAAAGCTGTATATGTGAAGTAGCCTGATCTTGTGGACCTATTTGGGGACTTTCAACATGGTTGCAGAGAGGCTAGGGTCATCTGGAGAGGCTGCAGGAAGGAATCATCTGGGATACTTCTGGAGTCTCGAGGACAATAGCGGTAAGTCCCTGTCTGTCCCTGAGTTTTGCCCTGCCAGGTATGGTTCTCTGGCAGCTCCTCAGGTAACATCAGCACCTGAATGGCCCGGTGTGGGGGAGGGGTGTGATGGCTGTCAGCCCAGCTGCAGCTCCTCTCAGGACTGCAGGAGAAGCAGTGGCCTAAAAGGCAGTTTCAGAAACAACCACAAAGGTGACATAGAATCAGACAGCCTCAGTTACTCTTGGGGTAGTGAAGGGGAGGGTTGTGATGGTTGTAAGATCATGACCCATGAAGCTGTCAAAGGGAAAAGGAAGGGTTGGGCTTCATTTTTCTTTTAGACTCATAAGAGTAGTTATTGGCTGGGTACCCTATGGAAGACCAGATGTGTCCCCAAGCCTTCAGGCTTCCTAGGTATCAATGTAAAGACAGAAGATATAGCTATAGCTATAGCTTATTTCTCTTAATTGCAAGGCATTCCTCTCCTCTCACTGCAGCTACTTTAATAAGGGATTCCTAACATTGGAGACCCCCACCCCACCCTGCCAGGTTCTAGAAAATGCTACAGTTAAAAATTCTATTCTAGCAGAGTGTGGTGGTGCATGCCTGTAATTCCAGCAGTTGGGAGGCTGAGGCAGGTGGATCGCTGTGAGTTTGAGGTCAGCCTGGGCTACATAGTGAGTTCAAGGCCAGCCTGAACTGCACAGTGAAACCCTGTCTTAAAAAAAGAATTCCTATTCTAGTTAGTCTCTGATTTGTGGAAATTGACCACGGCTAAGAGGCGAGTGAAAGCAAGAAGTGAACTTCACTGTAATCCATGCTGAGCCACATTCCAGGCACCACACAGATCCAGGAGGGGCCATTCCTAAGATTCAGCACGAGTGGTGCTACATGGAGCTGTTTGGCTGTCCCGGGGTCTTGGCTGGTGAATTTTTAAAATGTCTAATGTAATAGATTCTAGGCATTTTGAAGCATTTCCACCATTAGACCAAGCATAAAACCTTGAAAAAGCATTTTTTTATTGTGTATTCATTAAATGAATGAATTTGAATCATCTTTGAGGAGGATAAAAGCACAGTAAACAAAATGAAATGTAAGGCAACAGAAAAGAGAAATTTGGCTCTGTTTGTCTCTTTCCATATAGCATTTGGAGGCAGAAGACTAAAAGTCATGCTATGGCTCTAATATTTACTAGCTGTATGCCTTCTTTGAGCTTAATATCCTTATTTATCAAATGAACACACAGCTGAGATATCTCACTTAGAGGGTGGTTAGGAGACCCAAACACCACAATAATTGTGTAATATATCCTTAAGAGAGTAGTTTGACAGTTTAAAATCATCCCCCTTCACTGTTCATCCCAACTCCCCAGTTCTAGGAATAGGTCCTCAGAGTCACATTTGTGTAATATTACTTACTACTTGAGAATAATGGGTTGGATTAGTGATGAGCACTGGATTCAACTGAACCATTTAGAATTCCTGCCCTGAGAAATTTGGAGATGGGCCTTAGAGAATCAGTTTCCATTTTTAAAAATTTTGACTTGGATTCCAAGACTTTAGGATAGCCTTCTTCTCAGTCACATTACTCATTAAGTACCTTGAAACTATTGGGCTTCTAAGAAATAAAAAACACACATGTAAAAAGAATCAGTGAACAAAAATGATGAACAACTGCTCTGTAGATTATAGAGACCTTGCTGTATCTTTGACCTTGGGGGCTCTGAAACATTATTATTTTCTTTAGCAAATTCCCATTCAGGCCTAAGTCAATCCAAAATGATATTTGCTTCTTTCAATCCAAGTATTGAAGAATTTTTGTGATGCACTTTCTAATATAATACTTTCCCCCTAGGTTTATGTATAATCAGAGAACTTTCCTACCCCACAGGAGATCTCTGTATTTTAAAATTAATAAGGAGTAGAGATCCTGTTCGGAAATTTTGATCCAAACCAAGAATTTCCTGCTATACCACTGTCTTTTCTTATTCTCTCTCAGGATAACGAGCATCCCAAACTCCAGCTGCAGTCTCCATGGTGATCAAGATTCCCCTACAGTATCTGCCCGGCAAAGGCCACATAACACTTGTGGCCATAAATGGTGCAGTATGCTGAATTAATGGCATGGGAAAATATCAGGAAAGCAAGCAAGGGCACAGAAGCTCCTTTTCACGCAATAAATGACTTTCGTTTCTGCCTACCTTTTGCCAGTGTGGCAGAGCAAGGTGCAGAAAGTCGCTACAGAAAATTAGCTGCAATTTAGGTAATATCTCGAATGCCCTGCCAGGCGCTAGATTACGTGATTGAATGGAACATTTCATTTAGAGATTTGCAATTTTCTTGTGCTATTGGCATTACACAATTACGTTTTCGATCATTTATCACGTTGTGGAATACCAAGACAAATTCGCTTCTCCTCGCATTTGTCATATTATGGGGAAATACAGAGGCAGATTTCACCAATTGCTTCACTCCAAATCATACCTCTCGTTAACTGGAGACATTTAGCATCATTTCTGTTACAGGATCTCCTTGAACATATTTTGCACCTAGAGGATTATTCCCCCAATGACTTTGAAGTTGAGATTTTCTCCTTAACCACAGCATTGCCTTTTGAAGGAAGGAGCTGGGGCCCATCTGTCCTTTGTAGCAGGTACATTGAATGAACCCACATTGATAGTGCTGCAAAGAGACCCTCTTTCCCCTCAGAATCCTGGAGCAGTGATGCACAATGGGACACTTATGCATAAGGTTAGGTGAGAGCTTTAAAACTGTTCCAGTATCGACTTTTATACCCTATTTAGGTCTACTCAAAAATTTAGCTTTTAAACAAAAGTAACTTAAATATTCAACTTAGGAAGCAGGTACAGAACCTTTTGGGCCTTGTACACACAGAATTCTCTGCAGGCAATTAGGTACTCTTTAGCTCATGGGCTGACCTAGATTTTTCCTTTCCTCTATAAAGATAGTATTAAAAAATAATTCAATGTCTTCCCCTTAGTGTAATTGAGAGTTTTAAGTAGTTTGTAAGTAGCTGGGCCCCACATTGGGAACTTACGCTTGTCAAAAGTTCCCAAGGTTCAGCCTCAGCCTCAGCCTCCACATACCACCTGCGGTGTGAGGAAGCTTTGTTTTAAAGAAGTGCTTGAGGTGGTTTTGTTAGGCACAGTGAAGCCCTTGTTTGAGTCTTCAGGTGCTCATTAGAGAAACCAAGGGGGATTTTGAAATTTCTGATTCTCTGGCTGCACCCAGGCCAAGTCAGATTAAATGAGAACCTTTGGGACTTAGGTGGCAGAGAGTTTAAAGCTTTCCAGGTGATTCCAAGCACAGCTCTTCACTGGTCTGTGGGAAAGGTGGTGCACAGAAGCAAGGCTCCAGGAATCTAGTACTCACCATAGGATGCCCAGCTGTGTGCCCGCAGGCTGGTCACCTTGCAACTTAGAGCCCTCAGTGGAGTTTCAGGGGAAACCTAAACTCCCAAGCACTCAGAGTGGCCTGCCGCTTGAAGGTCTCTTTTGTACGAGATTACTGCTTTGCATTAGGGCAGGTTCAAATCTCTGATTCCCTGGGGTTGATTGGCTGGTTGGTTTTCCATTCGCTGACCCATTTTGGGGTTGGGGGTGCAGAAAGGGTAAGATTTAGGTTTCTCCTTTCTTCTCATAGTTTCCCTACCACATTCTCGGTTTTAGAATTTAGAGACTCATTATGATCCGAGTTAATCTTACCTGCTTATTTCTCTGTGCATTATTTGTCACTGCCTTCTAGAGCATAAGCAATAAGAAGGCAAGATTTTGTCTGCCTTCTGCCTAGAACAGAGCCTGACATAGAGTAGGCACTCAAGTGATGTTTGTTGAGTGAATGAAAGAACTGGAAAAAAAGTGCTTTAGAGTATGTATCTTACAGGTGGAGCGTAAGGAAAGAGCACAAGTGCTTTGTCTGGAATTTGATATGGGCAATGAGATTAGCCTGGTTTTTACATACATGCATCAGTACCATCCTTTTCCTTAGCTGCCACTGTTATCTCCTTCTGTTCCCCACTTAGTCAATAAGATGACTTGAAGATTTGCGTTTGGAATAGCAGAGCTTGATAATTAAGGCTGGCAACTTGATTCTCTTGGGCCCACCCTGAATCAATGGGTCACAGGGGTAAGTGATTGAAGTCTGAGTCAACTTCACCCCATGCTGGCTCAAAGATCTTGTGTATGCTCTGGAAATTCAGGACCCAAAGGCCAAACTTATGTGTGCAGAGGTAGGAACAGTGAAAAACTTTCATTTTTATTTCCAGGAAGCTGTTGAGATGAAAAAAAATCAAGGGCCCTCTAAAAGTTCTTTGTGATTTAATGTTGAAGGGTCTCAGATCTGAGTCATGTCAGAACACCTGACATTTAATTTATAGGGCTCTATTGCTTTAAAAAGGGGTATAAATGTATGGAGCTGCTAAACAAACTCACTTAAGATTTTAGTGAGCAAACTCCATTTAAAGAATAGTGGCTTTGCTTCCAGAAAGATGGCAGAACAGTAAGCAGCAGAGTAACAGACTCTCTGAGAGAAACAGTCCAGATGCTAGAATATAGCATCATGGGGAAGACAAGAAGGAAGGAAGCGGGTCCCCTGGACCCAGGAAGAATATAAAATGTGAACTGAAGCCCACAGAGAGAGTAAAAAGAAAAATTTAAACAAAGAAGAAGGTGGTAACTGGCAGTGCCTTAACCTGGAGCTGGAGTCACCCTGCGAGAGGAGCTGTTGAACCTGGGGATGCACAGTGGCGATGTCAGCTAGTGACCCCAGAGGTGTCTACAGAGAGGTGCAGTAGGGGCGGAGAGTGGCAGAGGTCTGCTCTGGCTGGTGGTGAGTGTAGGGGACTCAGTCCTCCCACAGGAGAGAGTGATTGGCCTGGAGCCATTTTGGAGTTAGGCAGGATAAGCCCGGGGCCAGGACTGCTGCCAGCTTCTTCCAGCAGTGCCAGGTTGGGTGCAGACTCACAGGAGTTGCTTGGACTGGGTCCTACTCCTCTGAGCATTCTGGAGAGTATCACATGGGTTCCTGGCCAGCTTGGGCCCACAGGCCCTGGCTGCCTCTGCTCCTGTGCAGGCTCCGGGGCCCTTGTGGGCCAGTGCCTAGCTCAGTCCAGAGGCACAGGCACCCACTGTTGGATGCCCATAGCCGGCACTGGCTGGAGGGGTCGAGCAACCTCACATCAGAGAAATTGTAGCCTATGCAGGAAGTGCCTAGGACACCACTACCCAAGTGTATGGAAGAAACCACGAATATGTCAAGATGCAGAAGGAAGAGGCAATCTCTGGCATCCAAGCTAAGCAGCACAAGTCCAGAAGAGGTAAACATGGAAGAGATCAGGAGTTGCACACCTGAAATGTCTGAAGTGATGTCAACTGAAGTAAAGAAACAACTTCTTGAGGCCATAAAAGAAATTAGAACAGAAGTTCTATCCCAGGTAAAAGAAGAAATGAGAAAAATAAAAGAATTGCTAAACACCTCTAAAGAAGACCTAGATAAAAAAATAGAGGAGCATAGGAAAATGAGGGAAACCATGAATGAATAATATAGGAGAGATTTTGAATACATGAAACAGATTCAAAGAGATATTCAGGAAATTAAAAATTCCATTGAAAGCTGGCAAAACCATCTGAAAGAACCTGAAGATAGACTTTCAAACCTTGAAGAAAAGTTTGCAGCTTATGATTGCAAAAGGAAAGATCTCTTAAAAATAACAAGGACCCAGGAAGTAACAATTCAACGCCTACAAGACAACTCAAAGAAATATAACTTAAGAATTAAAAATGTGAGTGAAAAAGCAGGGGTCAAGACAAATGACATCAGGACTCTATTTACAGAAATAATTCCTGAGAACTTCCCAAGCATGGGAAAAGGAAGTGACATTCAAATAAGTGAGGCATATAGAGCTACTGCTAGCCATAACCAAAACAAATCTACACCTAGACATATAATAATCAAGATCCCAGAAATTCAACTCAAGAACAGAATATTAAAAGCTGTTAGAGAAAAGAAACAGATCACCTATAAAGGAAAACCCATCAGAATCACAGCAGACTTCTCAACACAAACCATCAAGTCAAGAAGAGGCTGAAGTGAAGTAATACAAGTCCTGAAAGAAAACAGCTTCCAACCCAGACTGATGTACCCTGCAAAACTTTCTTTCAAAATTAATGAAGAAATAAGATACTTCCATGACAAAGAACAATTCAACGAATTCATGACCACCAAACCAACCCTACAAAGATTACTAAAGGACATTTTAGAGAGAGAGAAAAAGGACCACAGTCTCAAGAACAATGTCAGAGGGGGACCATCAAGTGGGGCCAGTCGACTGAATGAAGAGGAAAAATAGGGAGCCAATGGCAGGAAAATAGCATGGCAGAGACAATGCAGTGCAAGAGGGCCATAACTATTAATATAGATGGCCTCAATGCACCAATAGAAAGAAACAGAGGCATAGTGGATCAGGAGACAGGATCCATCAATATGCTGTATACAAGAAACACATTTAACTAGAAAGAAAATTCATAGACTGAAAGTCAAAGGAGAGAGAACAATGCCCTATGTGACAGGGAGCCAGAGAAAAAAAAGTAGGGGTAACTTACCCATCAACTGCAGAATGGATAAGAAAGACATGGCATTTTATGTGGTGGAAACTTACACAGCTATAAAGAAAGATAATCTCAAGGCTTTTGTAGGTGGATGGAGGCAACTTGAGATCATGCTCATGGATGAAATGGTTCAGAGTCACATGGGTGAATTTCATGTTGTCTCCCTAGTATAACAAACTAAAGGAATTAGTGG
>RJWT010049068.1:0-11075 GCA_004365215.1 Cuniculus paca
TTATGGAACACCTGATTTGCTATCACTTCCTTAGTTTTGCATATAACATACTTATTTTCTGGTCCTAAGAATAATTTAAGTTTATTTTATTTTATTTTTTTTGGAGACAGGCTCTTGGTATATAGTCCAGGTTGGCCTTGAACACATGGTCATCCTCCTGCCTCAGCCTCCTGAGTGCTGGGATTACAGTCATGAGCCACCACGTCCAGCTAATACAGGTTTTTGAAACATTTTTCTAGATATGATTACTATTAGCTATCTCTCCTGCTTTCAAGTCATCTGTAAATTAGAAGACATCACTGACAAAATCAGTATTTGCATCATTAATTCCAAATGTTAGTTGCCTTGTTTTCTATTTTTTAAAATTTGCTGGTGCCTCATGGTTGCTAGACAAGCACCCTGCCACTAAGCTCCATCTACAAACCCTGGTCACTCTTCCAAAGGCCACAGAGCCAGGAGAGTAAGAAACCTCTGGCAGCCACCAGTGTCTCAGCCATGGGGTGGCTCACGTGAGACTGAGATGCCAAAGAACTGGCGAGTTATGAGAGGAGGACAGCAGACAGGAGAGGAGTCTCCACGGGCACTGGCTGCCGCGGGTGCTGCAGTGGGGCAGGGACTGCAGGGGACTGTGCCTGAGTGCACCAGCTGAAGTGTCACGCAAGGGATGGAGGTCACAGTGGGCAGCGTCACTGGGACCTGTGCCAAGCAGGGGCTGAGACAGGAGGTGTGGGAATGGGTTTCACAGTGGCCCCCAAGGGGGGTCCCCACATGGCAACAAAGTTGGCTGAGCTAAGATTTGGTTCCCATTCATTCTCTGCACTGCCAGACTACACTAGTGCCTCTTGTCTCCTGGATCATCACTTGGCTTTGTCACCGGTCCTGCACAAACCCTGATAAGCCTGTCAGTGCCTCACCATGCCCACAGCTAGTCTTCTGGGACCTGTGCATGCACCAGTCCATGGTGGCTTCCACGAGGGTCGTCTGAGGCCCTGCCCTCTCTCTTCTGTCTCCTGTTCACAGTGCCGCTCATACCACGAGCAGCCTGGTGAGTTTTCTATGACCCCTGTTGTACTAGGAGATGCAGGTTGGAAATCAGCAGAAAGCCATCCCCTCTAATATCTAAATTATCTTGGCTTTGCTTTCCTCTAATCGCTGTGTATGTCACCCTTCACAGATCATTCTCCTTGATAATGAAGTAAGCACAACTTGCCCCAAACGGTTTCACTTCCTCTTTATCCACACTACTGGCATCTTGAACAAGAGGAGTGGCCTCTCCCTCTTCTTTGCAAATAATCACATCCCTCTGTACATCTGAATTTTAACCACAAACTAAGATTATACTGGGCGGCCCTCTCCTAGTCATGCCCTTCTAATTTCCTTTTGATTATACACTCTTCATTCTACAATTCCCCCATGTTGTTTGAAAACATAAGTATTTGGCAAAAGCTACTTATTTGGCTGCTTGCTTATTTTCTTTTTCCCTGGCATTACTACAAACTGTATTGCCTGACATAATTGGAACGACAAAATAAAGCAGGATTGGGCTGTAACTCAAAGTGTAAAATAAGTATTCCTAAACCTACACTGAAGTAAATGATTGAATAAATAAATAAATGGAGGAAAAGACCTGCATCTCTTGCAAAACAAATTCCAGTTAACTCATGTAAATGTGCCACCCTCATGAAGGTAGCATAACTCCTCATCCCCCAAGGGTGGGTTCTACACTGTGCCTTCTACCAGAGAGAGACTAGGGTGCAGGAAGGAGGCAGGGAGAATGGCGAAGACAGTCAACAATACCTCAGCCTGTGACTGGGAGCAAGAGTCAGAAGTCACGTGCAGCAAGTACTCTTGAGATGGGGTCTTCCTCCGCAAACCTATAATCCTTTCTAATCATGACACAAACATGAGGTGCCTCTCAACAGAGGGCACCAGGTAAAATATGTGACCAATATTCCTCAAAGCCACCACCACATAGTCAAAAACAAGGAAAGTCTGAGCAGCTCAGGACCAAGGAGGGCCTGAGAAGACAGGATGACTAAATGTCACACTAACCCTTGGGGCTGAAGCTCAGAGCAAGTGCTTGGCATGCACGAGGTCCTGAGTTCAATCCCCGACTCCCCCAATTCTAAGTCAGAGGCTATGAGGACTTCTAAATGTAACAGGAACCTAGATGGGACTACTGAACAGAAAAATGACATTAGGAAGCTGGGCATAGTGGCACATGCCTGTAATCCCAGCACTTGGGAGGCTGATGGAGGAGGATCGTTACAAGTTCGAGACCAGCCTGGGCTACAAAGTGAGCTCAAGGCCAGTCTGAACTGCACAGTAAGACCTTGTCTCAAAAAACAAAACAAAACAAAACAAAACATTAGGTAAAAAACCAAGGAAATGTGAATGAATAAAGTATGTTCTTAATAATAGCATCAATGTTGGTTCATTAATTGTGGCACATATACATCACACTAATGTAAAATGTCAAAAATAAGCTGGGTGTGGAGTATAAGGGAATTCTGTCTTACCTTTGAATCATTTCTGTAGATTTAAAACTGCTCTAAGTTTATTGAAAAAATTACGCTAGTGTTTGTATAGCATTGCTGAAAAAAATCAAACATGTTACTATTGTGAGAAAAGCTACTTTGTAATTCTTAATGCCTCCCCATCTTGGGGGGTGATGATTCT
The DNA here is from genome assembly GCA_004365215.1 of Cuniculus paca. Lineage (NCBI taxonomy): Eukaryota > Metazoa > Chordata > Mammalia > Rodentia > Cuniculidae > Cuniculus > Cuniculus paca. Next base: position 2,680 of record RJWT010049068.1, read on the forward strand.
GTTATGAAATACTATTTATTTTTGGCCCTTAAAAATTCTTGTGGTGTCATCTTTTAGAATCACTAATTTGTACCTATTTTTTTTTAATTGTTCCCATAGTTACTGTCTCAGCTCCAAACCCGCCCCTCTAACTTGTGATGCTGGGAATTCGTAGACCACATTTCAGCAATGCCAGCTAGCTCTACTTTAGGCTCCAATGATAGAGGAGGAAGGACTCACTTCTTCCTGACTGAGGCTGTGGGCTTCCTGCCTATTGCCTGTGAGGTTCTTCTGCCTGCTGTTCCTGTGAACTCCACCTAGCACTGCCTTACTTTGGCACCTGCTTCCTTCCTGGAGCAGCAACTGAATCAGTCAGCTGGTTTCTATTACATGTGGAATGACCTTCATGGCCTAGCTCCCCTCTCACTTGCATGAGCACTTATGTGAAACTGGAGTGCCTGAGAGCCAGGGTAAAACATGCGCCACTAGGCCTTCCCCCAAGTTCCTGAATCTGTAGGTCGAAGATGGGGCCCATTGTCTGCATTTTATAAATTCCTGGCTTATGCTGCAGTTGTGGTGTGGGAACCAGACTGTGAGAACACGCTTTAAAGGTCTTTATTTACCCTTTCATTTACCCAGTTTACTTTATATCCAATTAACATGTTTATGCTAATTTTCTGTTCAAATGACCGGGATGGCTTTTGACTCCTGACTGACAGAAACGGGCACCAGGAATGGTCCCCAGACAAAGGGATTTGGACTTGGTGTCCTGACCTTGGGCTCAAACACAGGGCTCAGCTCTGTCAGTGGGAACCGGATTCCTAGTCTCCAGGCAAGCTGTGGTGCCGTGACAGAGCTTGGTCAGAGAAAGTGGGCACTCAGGGTGTGGACTGCAGCCTCGGCAGCCCCGAAAGTCTCATCTCTGGTAGCTGCAGAGCTGATGCTTCCGAATACAGCACGGGTGCACCTGTGTGATGTGGACACCCTGCTGACTTCACAGCCTCATGTCTGTCACAGAAGCCTGGTCCAGATTTGGAGGGCATGAAACTTTTACCAGGCACAGGGACACGGGAATGGACCGGGACAAAGCTGGGATTCCTAAATCCTGAGGTGATGCTAGGCCTCTGTGGCGTGGAAAGGATGACTCCGGGAGGGTCACCTTTGCTTGGGAGCCCAGAGTCCACACGCCTTCTCGGGTGCATACTGCACAGTGCTCACTTCCTCAGGACAGTTCCAGCAACTGTGCACAGCAGGCACTGTAAGATGTGCTCTTTTCTATTTGGAAACCCACGAGTCTGTGGGGGGTGGGTTCTTCCCAGGAGGAGAAATTTCATGCAGATTTGGCGGCATTTCTTGCTGCGGGAGGGCTTTTCAGAAACCAGCCGCCTCTGATAAGGGTATGCAGCTGCAAGCGGCATTACCACTTCCAGGGCCAACTGACTGACCCAGGGCACTGCTGAATCTGCACTTAACAGGCGGAGATGCCAGGACTTGTGCAGCACGGCAGAGAAGGGAGCCACAGGCTCAGGGAGACAGGGCATGGCAGTCACTGTGTGCAACTGCACACTTGCACTCACCCTCTGAGGACCATGTGTGTGAGCAGAGCTGTTCTCCATGCTGCTGAGCTCACAGGCCACATGCACAGCAGGAGACAGATGGGACAGTGTTAATGACAAGGCAGGCACGGGACCATATTGGGGCAACCAGGGATCAGAATGGTCTGACTCGCAGGGGTCTTTGGTGGCTGTGAGCTAATTACTATGACTCCAAGAATGAAGGAGGAGATGCAGAGCCTTCTGAAATGTTGCTTGATAGGACAAGGAAAACTCTGAGCAGAGGGGCCAAAGACCTGACTGCAGCTGTCAGATTGGAGAGCATACTGTTCTAACCAGCTTCTGGGTAAGCCAGCCCAGGGAACCAGGCCCTCGCACCTGCAGGGGGAAACTCAGGTTTCCAGAGGTACTGGTGGTGGTCGTGAATGGCCACCAATCCCCAGAACCCAACATGCCACCTCTCTGCTGGTCAGAGTGGGCGTCATGATCATCAGGCCACAGAGGACATCACAGCCTAGGTCTGAATGACCAGGGGCACTGCCGTTTGCAGCCCCTCACAGTGCGTATCTTGGCTCCTGAATCATTGACTGATTCTGGGCTTTTCTCTTTTTTGGTGTGTTTCTAGAGACTGAACCCAGGGCCTTCCCAATGAGCTACATTTCCAGCCCTTTTTTGTTATTTTTTATTTTTTGAGGCAGAGTCTCACTAAATTGTCTAGGCTGGGCCTGAACCTGTGATCCTGCTGCCTCAGCCTCCCAGACTGATGAGATTCCAGGTGTCTACTGACTTGCTTGGTTTCCTGCTGGCTGTCTGACCCTCAAAGTAGGGGAGCTGGAGGAAGAGCTGAACAAGAAGCCCCTAGACTGTCCTCTTGTCACCAGGCTGGGTAACCAAACACAGCAGCATATTCCCAAGGATGTTGTGCCCCAGGACGGGACCTGTCACCACTGGACACTGGGTGAGGCTTCTGGAGGCCATACATTCACACCTGCATGTGTTCTTCTGATGCATGTACCAAGGACTCTGGGAGCTGTTTTTAGAGGGCCCAGAATAAGAACCGGCTGTGTCAGGCCCTCTGTTCTTCTCAGGGCCTTAGGACCTGGCCAGGTCAGCCTCCCTCAACAGGAAATTCCTGGAGGACATAATGCAGACACATTCTCTCCAGCAGATGGTGTTTCCCTTTGGGGACAGCTTCTGGCTTACTGCTAGGCCCTGCTGGAGATGCAATGGGGGCTACAGAGTACCTGGCAGCCTGAGCGCTCCCATGAATGTGGGGTTCTCGGGCCCATGGACTGTGGGTGTGCAGGACAGTGCCTGGTGTCAGGTGCAGTGCAGCTGCCCCACCCTGAAGTGCAGGACTCAGTATGCGCCTGTGCCATGCTGTTCCCTCCCTCCTTTGTGCCCCTGGTCTCAGGAGCTCAGATGGGAAACGGCTCGCTCCTCAGATGGTTCTCACCACGGGCTGCGCTGGCACTGCACAGCGGCCCCAGGACCATGCAGGTGACAATGTCCCAGCAGACCAAATGTCACACTCTCACTTGACTTCCACTTCCAAGGACTGGAAGATGGTCAGAAAAAGAGACTGGCACTGCTCCTTAGTTTGATTCCTGCAGAAAATGTTGGGGAGCTCCTGGAACCCAAACACAGAATGTGGAGTTGGCCTCTCAAGAGCCTAGAGTGGGAAACAGAAAAGCTGGGTGCAAGAATGCACTTCCGCCTCACTCCAGGGCACCTCAGGTTCCATTTTTATGATTTTCTCTGTTTTGTTTCTGATTTCTAAACATCTCCTTTTCCAGCCTCCCTGCAAACAGCTGTCTTTGGTCCCTTTACGAGTCCCATAAACTCTTTGGGTGAGTTACGCTTCTCATACTTTACACCTTCAGAATGATTTGGTCAATGTATGTACCGTTTTGCAGCCCGTGTGTGTGTGTGTGTGTGTGTGTGTTTGTGTGAGAAAAATTCTCACCATGCGTGGTGGCACTATAATTCCAGCTACTCAGGAAGCTGGAGGCAGGAGGATCACAAGTTTGAGCCTAGCTTGGGCAATTTAGGTAAACGCTGTCTCAAAGAGAAAAATTTTAAAAATGGGCCAGGGACGTAGCTCAATGGTAGGGCGCTTGCCTAGCCTGTGGAAGGTTCTAGGTTTAATCTGTAGTAGGGCAAAAAGTACAAGAAGTAAATCTTCAACAAAGATTTTTTCATTCTTAATGGCTATGGGGTGTTATCTGATACACTTATCCCACAATGTATTTAACTGATCTCTTGGTGACAGGATATTTTGGCACTTTGATGCCCCTGTGTCATTCCTGTTCATTCCCTTAGCTCTCCAGGGCGCTGATGATACCTTGGCACTCAACTCTTCAAAGACCTCCTTCACTATGCTTTAACCAATGCCAACTGCTCATTTCATTTCCATGGTGATAAATATCAGCTCTGTGCAAGTTTACAGACCCACAGGAAGTGACTTCTGGGAGAGTACGCACACCTGGTTTCTGTGATTACAGAAGTTACAGGATTTGTGACCTCTGGTGTCCAGAGACCATCACGGTTTTCACCTATTACTCAGTCTGGCTAAATTCTAAATTCCAACGAAAGCGAGCCACATGGCAAGGGAAAGCCAGGTGAAAGTCAAATATCTGTCATTTATTTTTCTGTTTGTAAAAACGCCAAAGGTCAAGAGATCTGCTACTTCCAAAAGGAAGCCTTTTAGGGCATGGGGGTGAGGATGAGAGGGGTTGACCGAGAGTTCCTTTATTCTGAGAATTCAGAATGTTTAGCTATTTACTGAAATTTGTAGTAACAACTGTACAGACCACATTTCTTAAAATGACTATCATTCCTTACTATGATATTGTCAACTTTGTGGCAAAAACTCAAGGAATCTTAGGGCTTAAAAGGGACCCTGAAGGTCCCTTGGTTTAACTTGGTCCAAACGGTTTAACAAAGTCATAGGATATAAAGGCAATTTGCAAAAATCAGTTGTACTTCCATAGAAGAAGTGGCTAGAAAGTGAAATTAAACAAAAGCAAAACCCCTTCTGCTATCCTGCCATCCAAAGGCAGAGGGACTGGGGGAGGGGGAGAAAGGCAGGAGGGGCTCGGGCAGACTTGGAGGGTCCAGGCAGAGCCGCTCAGGCTGGGGAAGGGAGGAGGCAGGGACAGATTCCAGGGAGACACACAGGGCTCTGGCTGAGGCCCAGCGGCCCTCTGCCAGGCTCTGTTGGAAGCAGACCCTGGCCAGGCTGCCTTCCTGGCTCCCACCATTTGTTTCTCCAGTGCCTTCGTGGTCTCTCCTGGGAGTAGAGCCTTCATAAGCCACTGGGTCACGAGTTCCTGGCTCAGTGTCTACTGGGGAAGGCGACTGAAGACAATCTTACTTGCTGATGACTTATATAGAAACATATGCATACACACGTATATAAACAAGAGGGAGAAGTATATGTGTTTGTAGCCTGCATTGAATGCATTTTAACCATGACATTGAGTGTATTCTTTAGGACATCTCACACATGATTGCAAGTCATGTTGACATAAAGTGACTGTAAGAAGCAACATTTTAATAGCAAATTGATCAGGTTAAAATTTTTTGCTAAATAAGATCGATGAAATTCTCTCTCAAGAGATTATCTGCCTCAGTATCCTTTTTTTTTTTTTTTTTTTGCGGCATTGGGGATTGAGCTCATGACCTCGCGCTTGCCAGGCAGGCACTTAAGCCACTGAACTAGATCCCCAGCCCTTGTCTTTTTGAGACAGGGTCACACTATGCAGTTCAGACTGGCCTTGAGCTCACTTTGTAGCCCAGGCTGGTCTTGAACTCACAACAATCCTCCTGCCTCAGCCTCCCAAGTGCTGGGATTACAGGCGTGCGCCACCAGGCCCGGCCCTCAGTATCCTCCTCTTCTGCCTTTTTAAAAAAGTTTTGAGACAGTAACTTGCTACATAGTTCAGGCTGGCCTTGAACTCACCATATAGTCCAGGCTGGCCTTGAACTTGCAGCACTCTTCCTGCCTCAGCCTCCCCAGTGCTGGGATTACAGGCATGTGTCACAATGCTCAGCTAGTATTTTCTTCTTTTTAACCAATTTTAGTCCAAATATTTATCAGATACACTACTGAACAATAAAGGACCATTAGCTATACCCAGGCCACACTGAGATTAGCAGACAGACTATGTCCAAATTCCAGACCCTGCCATGCACTAGTTCTGCAGATGAAATCCTTAAGCTCTAAAAATCCGTGGGTTAAAACTGTGATTTACGCTCTTGAGCTAGAATTTGAGTTTCCTTATCTGTACAAAAACGACAGTAATAGCACATTCCTTGTACGTTGCCATGGAGATTGAGAATTCAGACAAAACCTCAACCCTGTGCCTGAGAGACAGAAAGCACTCAATAAGCATCTGCTGGTATTGCTGGACTCGAGTTACCACAGTCTCAGTGACACACCGAAAGTTCACAGAAATCGGTGGACTTACTTGTAACGTAGTATCAAAGACGACAAGCTTTGAACTAGTGGGAACGATGTCATAGCACTTGTGTGACCTCATGAATCGCATGTAAACGCCACTTTCAGAATCTTCTGCTAAAAAAAAAAAAATCAACATATCAGTAATAATAATTTCTTCCACTGATGAAGAACATATACAAAAAACTGCTAACAGTTTTTAGTGGGGAAAAGGAAATGTTTTCTCTTTTTTTTTTTTTGAGACAGGGTCTTGCTGTATATCTCAGTCTGGCCTTGAACTCATGGCGATCCTCCTGCCTCAACCTCCCAAAAGCTGGAATTACAGGTGTGTGCCATCACGCCAAGTCACATATTCTATTCAATACTTTACTGGAAGTCCTGGCTGGTGCAAAAAGGCAAAGAAAAAGTAAAAGGTGTCAGACCAGAAAAGGAAAAACTGGAACTGTCTTTAATTACACATGACATGACTTTTTTTTAGAGAAAATACCCAAGAATCTAGGAAAAGTTCTCAGATCTAGAAAGGAGTATAGCAAGGTCACAAATACAGGCCTAACAGAACAAAAACAAAGAAACTTCATTTTATACATGAGCTAGAAACTTTAAAACAGATTTAGGATGCTGCTTGCATATGGTCACACTGAAATACATAACCTCCCCAAGAGGACACAGAGCATGAAGGTCATTACCATGTGGACAAACACATCCAACTTTTTTTTTTTGGTATCAGGAATTGAACTCATGACCTTCTGCTTGGCAGGCAGGTGCTGGGCCACTAAGCTATATCCTCAGGCCTTGATATCTTTTTTTTCTTTTTGGTACTGGGAATCAAACTTACAACCTCTGCTTGCCAGGCGGGTGCTGTGCCATTGAGCCATATCCCCAGCACCAATGTCTTTTTATTAGTCAGAGCTCTGTAAGTAAGCTGACAATTTAAGCAAAAATAATGATAATGCATTGTGGGGTTTATAGAGAAGCTTCCAGCACCTGCTCCAACCAACTTTGCAGAAATTTGGGGCCTCGTAGTCCTCACCAGACTCTGCTGGTTTTACAGCCCAAATCTCTCTTAAATCCACCCATTTTTAACTCTCCTCCGAGGCCATCTCCAGGTGTAGCACACACGCCCCCGCCAGAGTCCTTTGCCCTCCACTGTCCTAATGCATCCAGACAGATGTGGCAGATGCAGATCTGTTAGAGTCAGCGCGGCTTCCAGCTGCCTGAAACAAAGCTGAATCCTCACGTGACCCAGGAGGCCCTGCCCTGAGAATCCAGTCTCATCTACTACGCTGCCCATGCCCGGGATCTCCCACCCCAATACTTTTTCCATTTCTTCTTCAGCAAACTGCTTCACAAGACCTCCACTGAAGGATGTGGCCAGCAGACTGTGGGACTGGAAGTCAAGCCCCACGCTTCTCAGTTCCTGGGCTGTGGTGGAGGCTGCAATGGTGCCCTCTTTTCCTGGCCCGAGGTGACTGCCTGCCTGTTCTGCCTGCTTATTCCTGACCCATCCTCATGGCTCAGTGCCACAACACTCTCAGGTGACCTCCTTGACAGCTCTGTTCTGCCTGCAATGGTGTGTGTGCCTTGGAAGATTTAGACTAAATGGCAAACAACCATGAAGAAACAAAATTACTTTAGTGTACGTGGGAATTAGCAAAATCAGTGTCAAGGAGCCCACGTGGCACTGATGTCCTGCCTGTGGACAGAGCCTTGACACCTGTTTCTTACAGTGGGAACCAGGCCAACTGGTTTCTCTATTTTGCCACAGACTCGGGTCACTCGCAGGTCTTTCCAATTCTGACTGCTCCTGGGGCCTGATTCACATGCGGGCGCCATCATTCCTGTCTCCCCCAGCAGGGCCGTCGTCAAGGCTTCTCCATGGTGGGATCGAGTCTGGACAGCTCGGTAGCCAGAGTCACCCTATCTGGCTGCCCTGTAACTGATCCCCTACATCCTGTTTCCACATGCAGGGTAAGGGGTACACTGCCAGTTTCCTGTCTCCAACCTGCCTTCCCATTTGATTAGCTTTACTAATTCCTTTCTTGTCCAACTTCAACACAATCTCCAGTGCAAACTCCAACTATTCCTGTAAGAGGAGTAAATAAACATCTGAGTGCTGACTAAAGACCAGGTATGGTGACAATTTCCTCATCTGATCTCTGTAACCTGATCTTTGTAATAACAAACCTTCATTTCTTCATGTGACATATAGGGAAACTGAGGCTAGGAGAAGCTAAGTTGCCTCCCAAAGTCAGAGGGGCAGAGAGTAACCCAAGTGTGACTTAAAAGCTCCATCCAACTCCAAAAGTGCCTCTTATTAAATGCTGCCATGTCACTGCCTTGATGTCATGCCACAGGACAGATGCCGCCTATGTGCCAGGTGCTGGGTGGTGTGGAAACACAGG
>RJWT010049069.1:0-11057 GCA_004365215.1 Cuniculus paca
TGTACAACTGCTGACTTAATTAGTTAAGCTTCTAGACTTCCCAACTTGACACAATGTATCAACCAATACAACATCTTTATCTACAAATATTTCTAGATACTACAGCAAATCTTAAAAATGATTGATAAAATGTAAACACAGTAATAAAATGTAGAAACATTTGAAAAGAGTCCTGGGAGGAAGGAGAATGCTATGGTGCATTGGTAACTTATAATACTGTGATCCTGCCAGCACTGAGGAGTCCAAAAACAACAGAAAGACTTTGCTAGCCTTATCAAATATTCCTGTGCCCTGGGGCAGGAGATAGAATTTAGAGTACCAGCACACACGAAAAGAACAGTGCCAAGCAATCACTGACCATCTTGGTGATACCATAAGAGGTTGATGACTGGCTGCTAGTCAGTGTTGCTGAATATCTGGGTTTCTAGGGACTACTACCATGCCCCTGGGAGGCAAGAGCAAGATGGTGGTAGCGGGGTCTTTGTAGTTAGGAATAATTTAATTTAATGTAGTTTTTTTTTTTGACCTGGAATCAAACTCAGGACCTCACGCTTGCCAGGCATCAGGTGCTGTGGCTATATCCCCAGCTAATTTAATTTTCATACCAGGCTAGAAGTTGAAAGATAGTTGGTTCCAGGGAAATAAAGAAATGCAACCCCTTTGCATAAGTTAATTTGTAGAGTGAGAGTTACTCCCACTATGTTGATCAGCCATATATATGTTGTAGAGTTTAGTAGAAAGTTTCTCTAACCATATGTCTGGGACTCTTGATAACTGACAAGGGAGTGGACTGTGGGAGGAGAGAACAAGGCCTCACCAAGATGCAAGCTCCTCTAATGGACCAGCACCATGTGCAGACCACCCCCAGCATGGGGACGGCCAGACCCAAGTCTTTCTCTATGAGTCAGCACCATTCGTGGATGGTGGGGGGAGATAACTAGGCCTCACCAAGAAGCAAGCCTCCTCTACCAACCAGCGCCATGCATGGGCCACCATGGGAAGGGGAACAGCCAAACACTAGCCACTTCCAGTGCGTGGGCTGGCAAACAAGAAGAGCCAATTCCCCCTACCACCACCATAAACAACCAGCTAATCCGGAGAAACACAGGCTGTGATGAGAGCTATGGAGGTGAAGTACAATTTGATGCCTGTGATGCTTTGGTGTTTCACTGACCTTGCAGGTCTAGGGCCAGTGGCCTCATCATCTGTTCAGAGGACAGCGGTGTGCAGTGTGGCATCTAGCGGGGGGGATCTCCTTCTGAGGGTGTAGCCATTGTTGATTCCCTATTGTCTTGTGTTGAAGTCCTGTATCATTTTTATTGTTTTGTTGGGTTGGGTTTTATTCTCTTTTGTTTTGTTTGATTTTGTGATATCCAATGGCATGAGCAGCTATTTTAAAGATAGCAAGACATATTATGGTAGCCCTTTTGAATTTGCTATTGTCTTGCTTTGAAGTCCTTTATTGCATTCACTGTTTTGTTTTTATTGTTTCTATTCTATTCTGTTCCGTTTGAGTTTTTGTTTTTTTTGTGTGTGGTACCAAGGATTGAACTCATGACCTTGCACTTGCCAGGCAGGTGCTTATATCACTGAGCTAAATCCCCAGCCCCATCTCTTTGATTTTTACTATGTCCCAAGGTATCTGCAGCTATTTTGAAGACAACAAAAGGCATTATGGTAACTATTGTTGATTTCATAATGTTTTGAAGTCCTGTATCACTTACACTGATTTGTTTTGATTGGTTTTATTCTGTTTTATTTTCCTTGGTTTTATCCTCTTTAAAATAAAATTTTAAAAAAAGTGACAAGGGATCCAGGGTGAGATGGGATTTACTATGCTTTGATAACATTTTGCAGTGTTGAATTTTGTTAAAAATGTAAGTGTTAGCCCTATAATTAAAAAATTTTAAATGAAGACTTCCATATAACATATATATATATATGATGTTTATATGTTACATTACATACATGTATATAATATCAATAGTTGAGCATTTGAAATAGATAACCCTTTGCAAAGGTTTGCATTGTGTTACCATATCATGAATCTGAACTCTATATTCATTGTTGATTTTGTAAAATGTCTATCAAGGGAAAAACTATTATTAAATAAAAGGATATGTGATGTGCTTAACAGGAGATAAATATTCTTGAAGAGAGTTTACAAATAAACACACTAATTTGATCTGGTCTTCAATCTGTCTCTTTCTTTACATTTGTAACTGTCTACCTCTATCTCTGCCAAACTCAGTGTAAATATCTTACTGAAAGGGAAAAAAATGCCTCCCTTTTGGTTTCTTGATCCTACTTTTACTCTCTCTTTAGAATTCAGCAAGCATATAAAAAAGTCATATTCCTATGGCTACTACTGAATCTGAATTCCTTCTTCAGTCAAATGGGCTAATCATTATTCTTCTCTTGAACAGAGCCAAATGACTGCCCTGCTTTCTGGAAGTGGAGTTGGAATGTACAGAAATTTAAATAAAATTTTCATTTACACACAAGCCACTTCTCAGCTGTCTCCTCTTGTGCTTGGAAGAGACTCTCAGGCAACAATATCGAAATGCTTCACAATGACTGACCTAAAAGGTTGTTCAAAGTTGATTTTCAGAAGATTTCAAATGCTGCATATAGCCACAACTATATTTAAAGAGAAAAATCTGTATGTTAAACAAATGTTTACAATTTTCATTGCAATACAACAAAACCACAGTGATCAGATTTTTATGTGAGTTGATAGCAACATGTACAAAGCACCACTTTTTACTTTCAAAATTTGATGAGAAAGAGAAACAAGTTATTCATCAAAGATAACTTTGTCCACTAAAATCTTAGACACTCTCACATCCAGGGAGAGAGAGAGAGAAGGTGAGAGTAAGAGAGGGACAGAAAGAGAGAGGAGAGAGGGAGGGGGAGGAAAGGGGTGGGAGAGAGGAGAAGGAGAGGGAGAAAGAGAATTTGTACCTAAGTCAAAGCATCAGATCATATTTAGGCCTCATCCTAGACACAAAACCAAATCAAGCTGTTGGCAAGGATGATCTGCTGTGCTATTTATTAGTTGGCCCCGTGTGTATCATAAATCAATCAAAAATTGATCATCACTGTGCATTTGACCCAACTTGCTCTATCAATGTAAGTGGCCTGGTCAATGACCATTCTTTTCGGTAGTAAATCAATTATGATTGATCAACTTTATCAGTAGTTAGCTAAGAGATTATTTGGCTAAATCTTATTTCTTCTTTGGAGCTTTATTGGTTTGGATTTTAACTCTTTTGCTTGACAAGAACATGATCAGAAATACATATTAAAAAGCAGTCTAAGCAATGATAAGGAGGTTTGCTTTTTCACATAGACAGATGAAAACTAAGGTAGGTGCCTTCTGAAAATTTATTAAGCTTAGACTTGGGATGTGTACAGTTTTTTTATTGCATGTTACGTTGAGACAAAAACAAAGGTTCTTAAAAGCCATTATCCTCTAAGATGCATTGATGAGATTTTTATTCTGAAGTGATGAGACTGACCACAAATGATGCTTTCATGCTTCTTCTGTTATTTTTTTACTTAGATCAAAAGCAGTTTTTTCAACCACAAGATTTGTTTCAATACAACTGTGCTCTCATCTGAATAGTTCACATTTTGTCTTGAAATACTTTTGTATAGCTTTATCAAATTAATACAAGTTGGGTCATTTTGATCACTTTGATTCTGACTATTTTTTTTTCCAATCCATGAACCTTAGCCACTTTCTTGAAAAGGATTACTTTGTGGGTAAGTACAAAGAGGAACAAATGCAATGAAATCTTACACACACACACACACACACACATACACACTAGCATTTTAGAGATTTAGAGCTTACCTTGAGTTGAACATTTGGCTCATGAGTCTGATATGAAATGTTTGAAAAAACTGCAATGTTTGCTGGGCGTGGTGGTGCACACCTGTAATCCCAGCACTTGGGAGGCTGAGGCTGGAGGATCGTTGTGAGTTCAAGACCAGCCTGGGCTACAAAGTGAACACATGGCCAGCCTGAACTGCATAATAAGACCCTGTCTCAAAAAGGCAAAAAAAAGAAAAAAGAAAAAAAGAAGAAACTGCAATGTTTGAAATAGTTTTTAAAGAAATCTTTTAAAGAACTCAACCTCCCCAATTGTAATATCAAGAATGAAATTGTCTGAATCCTGAGGTTTCTTCCTCAGAGCAATATACCTACTTACAGAAATTTTGTATTGAATAGCAGAAGTTCTTTACCTGAAAAAGTGTTTAAACCTTGTGTTTTCAAATTGTCTCAAAGGAAACCAGTAATCTAATGTTTTGGTGAATATAGAGATACAGGGAAATAATAGTAGTATTAAGTATGGAACTTTCCCATCATTACTCCATTACAATTATGAAGTCTATGTCTACCTATTTCTCTGGCAACCAGATTCTAGGTGATTTACATGTGACTACTATTATCATCAATAACCTTATAAAGTGATTGTTGCTATTACATACACTTTATATGTTAAAAATTACATTAATGAAAACTGTGACCAAGGCCACAAAATACAGAATACAGTCATTTCATGAGGGAAGGAGAAGAGGTTGGGGCAGGCCACATAAGAAGATTCACAGATTATAATTTTGCTTTCTTGAACTACAAGAGTAGTAGAAACAAGAATAAATGTTGCATTATTCTTACACCTTTGGATTATTCATGCATATTATTTTCTGTCTATGCAAATTGTTCAAAAGCAAAACCTGAGGCAGAGACAGGTAAAGAGGCAATGGCTGAGGTGTCCTCCTCCCTACCGTACAACCTCTCGCAGTCCTTTTGCAATCATTTTTACATCTAACTATATTTCTGCTTCACAACGTAGTAGTCAATTACCTCTGTCCTGCATCTACTTTTTAATTATTCAGTTAAAAAGTGTATTATTCAGTTACGTTGCTGTAGGTAGAATTAGATATAATAAACATGGTACAATAACATTGCGCTCCAACGTCTTGGATTAGTGGAATATAGGAACTGAAAAGGACACTTCCAGTCCTTACGAAGCTGTGGTTAAGATATCTAGATGGTCTACACCAAGTTAAAAGAAGGCAGTTGGTCTAAGGAAGACACACACACACGTGCACACACACACACACACACACACACACACACACAGAGCAAAACATTTCCAAACTTTTCAAGAATTCAGATCTAGGGATTCTGGAAGGACAAAGATTAAACTAGAATAGGAATTAGAAAGCTGAAGGGAAATATCCATGATGAAATATTTTAACTGATCTTGTGAGGCAGACTTCTCAGACATTTAAGACATCTAATAAAACAGAAAAGGATTAAAACAAGGAATCTACAAAAAAACATTTTGAATAGCCTCTGCTTCCACTCACCTTGAGAAAAAAATTGTTACGTGAGTGAGATATAAAAATCTCCCCAGGCTAATTGAAACATCTAATCCTGATTTGAAAACATTTGATTCCAAATAATTCAAAGGCACATTAAAATGAAGAAAAATTTAAATTCCTAGTTGGTGACCTATTTGATGCATGATTAAAAAGAATTGCAAATATTTATCAAACTGTTACATAAATTTTCTTAGTGTTCACTATGCAAGGCAATGAAGACATATTCATTATTTAACCTCAGTAAGTTCTTCCTTTGGGAAAGGTTGAATTAAATGCAAATCCTTAGCCCCTATACTAGGAATCAGCTGAGAGTGCTTGGAGGTAAATAAACTGCCTGGGTCAGATTTGGCAAGATCCCAGAAGACAGAAAAGACTTTTGATGAAGCGGGTTCTGAGGCTATATCAAGCCAATTATTCTATAACTACGGCTGTGACAAATATTTCCTCTACCATATGAGTTTAGGTCCAATAACTATCTTCAATTCCCTAGTTACGTCTTTGTTACTGCAGTGTTTGTGAAGATATTTCAGAACTTAGCAGACATTTTTCAACTTTTTTGTTTGGAGAAATTGTAAACTGAAATGGTCTCCAGTAGCTCCTACGGGTATGGAAAAACCTGTTGAATTAGGCTAAGAATAAATTCTACTAATTCTTACTCAGTTTGATACTAAACAATAATATGATGATTTTTGCTATATAGATGTTTCCTATGAAATTTGCTATTAAATCTCTCGAGTTTTAATTACTCAACACATTAATTAGATTATGAGAACATAATTAATATATTTATTACAAATAAATTGCAGTTTATGGTTCTTCAATCAAAATTGCCTAGTTAAGCTATATCTATACTGATCCAAAATATCCATCCTGTCCATCTACATAAAAAAGGAATTAGGATAGTTTGATGAATTAATGTTCAGGGTAAGTAAGTGTCATAAAAGTCTGACAATACCAAACTGGGAGTTAGAATGTACGAGTCTCAAGATTATTCTGGCCGCTTCAACAGAACAAAACAAAGATGGTTTGAATAAAATAGATTATTTCTCTCTCATTCTAAGTGTGAAGTGATAGGTGGCCCGGGGAGGTAGAACATCTCTTCTTTATCAAAGAACCCAGGACCTCAGGCTCTTTCTGACTTGTTGCTTACTGTCTGCTTGTGCATGATCATCCACCCGCAAGAGATGGTCCAAACTGTCTCACTCATACCATATGTGCTGTACCCCCAACCCCATGCACATTCCTGCAGAGGAAAGTGTTCAAGAATAAGCTTCTTTCCTCAAGAGCAAAATTTAACACATATGTATGCTCATCTATTGGCCAGAAATTAGTCACGTGGCAATTGTGATGCAAGGCAGGCTGGGGAATGTAGTGGGTGGGTGGGTGGGGTACGGACCCTGCTGAAAATAGACTTTTCCTAAAAGGAAGGGGGAAATGCATAGTAGAGAAAAGTTACCTGTCTTGTAAATGGGTCAGCTAAATCTTGAAAAAGAACTTTGTTTTATGATCTAGAAAATTAATTCTGTGCAGTGATAATATCATTTGCCTATGGTCTAACATTTACTTGCAGCCTAATGTTTGGAAGTCTTCCCTACCACTCATCATTCCTTCTTCAGCACAGTTATCACTCCGTACATTTTGAAGAACTGTATGTGCTCCAAATACCTCTCTATAACTTGTTCGGTTATTCTGCAAAGGAAGAAGTGTAGATTTGGGATCTGATTTATCCAAAGTTCAAACCTACTGACTGTGCGATCTTAGATAAATGCCTTAATATCTTTGGACTTCAACATCATTTCTTACAAAATTGAGTAGTGTTACATTATTGCATGATATTTAAAGATAATCTATGTAAAACCTCTTTTAGTGAAATTATAATACCATCAGATAATCCTTATTTAAATACTGAAGCATATGTTATTAAATTAATGTGGTATCTATAAAATATACTTAGTACCAGGTTCATCAAAAGTATATTTTAGACATTGAGGTTTATAAAAATAGTAATTATACTTAGCTTCTTGCCTTTGCTCTAATCTCTAAAAATTTTACATTTATTTTATGGGACTGTTTTCAGCTCACTTGCTACTTTCGAATTTACAATCTTCCTTTGAATAGCCTATATGTTAATCCTATTTTTAGTAAATCACCATGACAGCAATGTACTTTTAAAATTACTTTTTAATTAATATGACTTATTTTTAGGTAATTTTAGTTTACAGAAAAATGAGAATTCTCACATACCCAATTAACCCCTACACATTTTCTCAATTATTAACGTTTTTTAATTCTTGTGGGTCATTTGCTATAATCAATAAGTCAATATTGATACTTTAGTATAAACTAAAGCCTCACTTTTACATTAGAGTTTGTACAGTTACAATCCATGGGTTGTGACAAACTCGTTGTCACAGGTACCCACTATTAAAATAAGATGCAGAAGGGAACAAGGACGAGGGCTGAAGGGGACAGGAAGAGAAAATGCGAGAAATAAAGATGTGCCATACACAGGATCCTAATAACTCTTATCAATGTAAACATTACGTGCTATAACATAAACTAAGACAAATAATATTAGCAAGTATGTGAAAGGTGATAAAGGAACCAGAGGAGGAAGAGGGGAACAGAAAGGAAAGGGAATTAGAAAAAAAGACAAAACAAAGCCAGCTGTATTATGTACATGTAACTACTTCCCAAGATGGTTGTAAACTGTGTGAGTTGCAAATATATGCTAATTAAATTTAATTTAATTTACAAAATAAGATTCAGAGCAGTTTCCAACTCTAAGAATCACCTGTGGTCCACTTTTTCATCCCTCCTTTCCCTCCAAGAAGTCCTTTGCAGTCATTATTCTGCTTATAGTCTCCATAACTTTATGTTCTCTAAAATAGCATAGAGGGCTGGGGATCTAGCTCAGCGGTCTAAGTGCCTGCCTGGCAAGCACAAGGTCGTGAGTTCAATCCCCGGTGCTGCAAAAAAAAAAAAAAATCATAGAGCTGGAATCATTCAGCACATTGTCTACTCCAAATCACTTTTTCCACTTAGCAATAGGCACTTAAAGTTTCTCCGTGTGTTTTCATAGCGTGGTAACTCATTTCTTTTTATTGCTAAAGAATATTACATTGTACGTGTGTAGCACAGACATTTAATCTATGCCCCTTTTGAAGGACATCTTAGTTCTTCCAGTTTGGCACTTATGAGGAAAGCTGCTATAAATATCTATGTGCAAGCTTTTGTGTAAATGTGTATAGGATTTTAAGTTTTTGGGTAGATACTGAGGTATGTAATTACTTGTTAATATGGTCAACTATGCTTAATTTGGTAAGAATATGAAAACTATCTTGTAAAATAGGTGTACCACTTTGCATTCTCACTTTGCACATTAAGTGAGAATCCATTCTTGTTCCTTATCAATATTTTGTGTCAGTGTTTTGCATTTTAGCCATTCTAATGGACATGTAGCAGTATAGCACTGTTGTTTTAATGTGAAATCTCTCAGGGAGAGATGACGTCAAATATTTTTTCAAGTGTAAATTTGTCACTCATGCATCTTTTTGGAGATTTCTTTTCAATTCATTTGCCCATTTTAAAAAATGGGTTGTTTGTTATATTGCAGTTTTAAGAGTTTTCTGGATATTTTGGAAACCAATGTTTTTCTGCAAATATTTTCTTTAAATGTGTGATTTGCATTTCACTGTCCTTCCAGTATCTTTTGATGAAGAGAACATTTTAATTAAAAAAAAACACCCAACCTATCATTATTTTCTTCTACAATAAAATCTTGTAGCTTTCGTATAAATGTTTATACATCTTTTTGTCAAAATCATTTTTAAGTACCTCTTAGTTCATGCTATAAAAAATTTTCATTCAGAAACTATGTGTACAGGATAAAAATGATGTTTGTAGGTTGCACTTACTTCTCATAACCTTACTCAATTATGTTATTAGTTCTAAGTGTTTTTTGCAGTCTTTGGTATGGTAGGCAATCAGGTCATCCACTTACATAGAATATTTTGCTGTTTTTTTTTCTTGGCCATTTTTCATTTTCCTTCCCTTTTTGCACTAGATAGAACCCAGAAAAATGGTAAATATTAGTGGTGACAGTGCTTAGTCTTGCCTTACTCTCAATTTTGATAGAAAAAATATTTAGACTTGTAATCCTTACATATGATGTTAGTTACAGCTTCCTTTTGGACAATATTCTTTATTAGTTAAGGAAATTCCCATTTATTCCTGCTGGAAATTTTGAGCACAAATGCACACTCAATTTTCTGCTTCTATCAGAATGATCGCACAATTTGTAAACATAGTTTAATATGGTAAATCATATGTATACATATATAAATGTTAAGCCAATAACACTTTCAGAGGGTAAGCTCCACTGATTATAATACAATTTTATATATTGTTGAATGCAATTTGCTCAGTTTTTGCTTGTAATTTTTGCATCTATGTTTCTGAGGGAAATTTAATCTGTACCTTTCTTATGATGTCTGTCTAGTTTTGGTATCAGTTTACTGTTGGCAAGAGAGAAACAGAGAGAGGGACCGAGAGACAGACAAAAAAAACCACTAGTAGAGTGGGTCATCATCTTTCTTAAGGGGACAGGAGTGGGGGGAAAAGAAAGCTGAACTAAGAAACATACTATGTACAAGTACAAGTTCCCTATGATGAATGTAATTGTTAAGTATATCTAAATTGTACCAGGTGGGTGTGGAAGCAAGCTCATGTAATGCCAACTGCTTAGTAAACCATGACAGAAGAATTGTGTGAGTCCAGGTGTTCAAGGTCAACCAAAGAAACGTAGGAATGCCCCACCTCAAGAAAGAAAAAAAATATATATCCTGAAAATTTGCTGTTCTGCTGAGAGATACTGAGAATTATCTTGCCTATTTATTTATTTATATAATCCAATAGTTTCTGCTTGATCAGCATCTAGAATTCAGGGCAAAGCCCTACTAGACCTTACAAACCCAAGAAATAAGGAAGCTGCTGAAGGAGACAGATCATGCAGGATCTTGTAAGCTACAGGAAGGTTTGCAGTTTTACTCCAAGTGAAATGTTTTTATGGAGTTTTAAGAATGGCAGTGTTATGATTTTTGGCATTTGGATTTATGCTTATATATTGGTCAAATTGTTTTATAAAATAAGTTAATAATAGTTCAATAGTTTGACTATGTTGCCTTTAAAATTATACAACACTATTTATAATTTTTATATGTGTTTCAATATACAGTGGCACCATTAAATGATTTAATGTATTCACTTATTTATTGGGCTCAAACTACTTAGCAATTCAATAGGTAGTGTTCATGAAACAAATTGTTGCTAGCTACTGAAATTATTGAAATTATATATAAACACACACTTATATGTATAATATGCATGTATGTGTAAATTATATACACTTAAAAATTACGTGTATAGAAACTACCTTTCTTAATTTTCTCAGTTGTTTTCCTGAAATATTTGACAAGCTTCCAGTATATTCTGTTGTAGTACCTGCTTTTAATAGTTGTATCATAAAATGTTTATTGATTATTTAAAAATATTCTTGTAGAAATAGTCCTCCTTGTTTTGGACAAAAAAATCAATAAATTCAACAGAGATTAATTTTAAGCTACAAACTTGGAAATACAGTTGGGAAAAATATTCTACTA
>RJWT010049070.1:0-11064 GCA_004365215.1 Cuniculus paca
TGAATTATATCCCTTACCTGTCTTAAGTGAACAATTTAATAGAGTAATTGGCAAGAGATAGAGCTATTCAAGCATAACATTAAAGAAATTATTTAATATTTGATAATATAGACAGACGTATTCATTAGCAATGAAAGCAGAAAGATATATTATTCAGTTACAGAGAGAATAATCGTGAATTATAAAAAAATTAATACAAAGTTGGTATAATTCTCAACAAATATATGCATTTGCATACCTTAAATAAAATCCAAAGAGATATATTCAACTGAAAACTTTCAGCAAATAAAATTTTAAAACGAAAGGGTAGAAAACAAGTTTAAATATATCTGCAATATTTATGCATTTATATTGTAGTACATGTATGTTTAGGTAATCATGGCAACTAAAAAATGCTCCCAATAACAAAACCTTAATGCTAATCTGATTATATCACCTTATGAGTTTTGTAAATAATAATGATTATATCACCTTATTATTTTGTAAATAATAATGTATATTAACATTTCAAAGATACAAATAATATAATTTCAATACATACATAATTTTGTCTTATGTTTTTTCAAATGGAGGCATCATCTCTCTCCATAACTGTTCTACTTCTTGCTGAATGAAATGACCTCTGAGTCCATAGTTTATGCTACAACTGTTTCCAATCATTCTCCTATCCAAAGATTAGGTAAAAATAGTGATGACTGATCTGAGGAAACCACTAAAACATTGGGATGAGTCAGTTACCTAAACATGTGGTCCCCATAGTCCTAAGTAAGATTCTGGGAATCATTATGATTGTGATGAATGTGGTGTATCACAAAACACAAATGGTAATTATATAAAAACTACTTTGTTGCTTTTCCTTGAAAGAACATAATACATAGATGATATGGGGATTTGGGTTTTCTTTGTTGAATTTCAAAAGTGCCAATGTCATACAATAAAGTGAAATATCAAAAAGTTCCTTTTAGTTTATTAGGAGGAGTAGGCTGTGTTACATGACTTTGGCCTTCTAAGGTAAGCCTTAGGAGGCATTGCTTAACCTCATTGCTTGTCAGCTTTGCTTTTTCCATTTGAGTAATTTAATTCACAAAGTATTAGTTATTGTGGAGGCTTTATTTCATATCTTAGAAATTCTCCAAGTTTTATAATACAAAGATTCTTTACTTTAAGGTCAGTTATTATATTGTCATATTTCTTGAAAATGAAATATAGCCATCTTTATCTTTATTCTTCACCTGCAGGCCATTGTGTCAAGCTTATTACTCAGCACATAAATTGCCTTTTAAAATGAGTTGAATTTATTTGTCCTTAAAAATCTTTGATATTTAAATTAAAGGCAACCTTAATTAAATTTGTACTTTAAGAGGAAAGGCAATGATGCTTCACTCTGACTTGAGGGAAATAACTGTAACTGTGCCCACTGTTTTAAAGATGATCCAATTTTACTCATATCTTGGTGAGAAATATTAAATATACCAGAAGTCATTTTAAAAGTTATTTATGTATTTTGAATTCAATCTGTGTTGCTAATTTATGGTATAAACAAAACTCTAACTACAAAACTATTTTGCTATAATATTTCTTTGGTGAAAATTTTTCACAATTAGTCTAATATATTATTTTGCTACTTAAGTGTTTAAAATATTTTATTCTCAAATATAAAAATTTTTTCCAACAAATTATAATAAAACAAAGAGTTTAATATAATGTATACAATTTAATGCACCTTGTGATTGTACATTTTATGCATTTATATTGTGAAAAAATTCAAATATTATATTCAGTTTTGTATAAATGTATGCTCACAAACTAGTGATGTAATTTACCTCTTAAATCCGTGCCTAGGAAAATAAATTATACACACATACATAAGGATAGACCTAAATTATTCTAAATAGTTGAAATAGAATGCATTATTTTAATTACTTTCCCTTTAAATAACATTATTTTACATAAAAATACTTAAAATATTTTTGAAAATCCAGTTTTGTTTGAGTTTTTGCTGTATTCTGTAATTGACATATGTCTTCAATGATAATTTCTACTTCATTTCAGTAATATATAATGAGCTTTACAAGTGTAACATGTGAAAACTCAGGATTTTATAATTATATAATTCTATATCTGCATATGTCTTAAAGTTCTTTTAATCCAGCGCCTTCATCTCTGAGATAGATACTAATTACTTAAAGGTGCCAGACTAGTGTATAGAATTAAATTGTAATGCTAGCATAAAGCAATATGTCCAAAAATCAAATTACTGTACAATTTATCAGTATAGGGCCTACACTTTTTTAAGGAAGAACAATAAAAAATGGAAATGTGTTGTGGAAAAAATTCTTATTCTATGTATTTGGTAGAACATGCTTATGTAGTTCATTATATTTCTCCTCATTGCTTTCATTCTTTATTTTGTATTACTTACAGAACGCACTTAAGTATATTCACTTACCTAACTTAGTGTAATTGTGTGTGTGGCTGCTAGGAAATTGCATCTGTCAAATCTTTCATAAGAGGAATCTAATTTATGTGATATTGTGCTAATAATCATTATCCTCAACTTTTGTGACTTACCACAAAGACTTTATTATCTCTGTTTTTGTTGATGCAGAGGAGTTGCCATTTAGATCTATATTGTACTTTCAAAGTCTTCTTCGTAAGTGGAGCTTTGAGTGGTAATTGAATCACAAGGCAATATGCTCATCAGTACATCAATCCGTTGATGTGTTCATAGGTAAAAGTGCTATTAGGAGATGGGCTTTGGAGGTGTGTAACTAGGAGTGTGCCTTTGGAGACCAAATCTCTGTGCCACAGTCATGATTTCTCTCTTTGATTCCTAGCTGCCATGAGGTGAGAAGATTTCCTCTGCCATGTCCATCCGCCATAATATTTCTGCTTTGGAGACAACTGACAATGGACTGAATTCCCAGAAAACATGAGCCAAATTATAATACTCTAAATGTGGGTATTGGGTATTTTGTCCTAATGATGGGGAAGTTATTATTACAGGAAGCTAGGTGATGTTCTGGGTCACTCTCAAGGCTACTTTCAACGTAGCAGTTAAAAGACTAGTCATCAAAATATTACAGAAGCAGATCCCCTCTAAATTCATTCCTATAGTTATTGATACGATTTAGTTCTTGACACGTTGTTAGTTGAACTTTTCCTTTGATTATTTCTACATGGGCATCTCTGTAATACCATTCACAATATGGCAAATTACTTCATCAGAGTTAGCATTAGACAAAAAGGAAACAAATTAGAAGCCAAACCTTTAAAATATATAACTTTCGCCGGGCATGGTGGCTAACGCCTGTAATCCCAGCACTCGGGAGGCTGAGACAGGCGGATTGTTGTGAGTTCAAGACCAGCCTGGGCTACAAAGTGAGCTCAAGGCCAGCCTGAATGGCATAGTGAGACCCTGTCTCAAAAACAGGGCTGGGGATCTAGCTCAGCGGTCTAAGCGCCTGCCTGGCAAACACAAGGTTATGAGTTCAATCCCTGGTGCCACAAAAAAAAAAAAAAAAATATATATATATATATATATATATATATATATATATAAAACTTTCAAGCAACATCCCATAATTTTTTGCAATTTTGTATTTATAAGAAGCAAGTTACTAGTTCCTGCAATATTCAAACAGATGGAATAAAGCAAAGGAATCAATAGCAGCATGTTGGATTGCTGATAGCCACTTCATATGCTAACTATGACATTTATAAATGAAGAAGTCAGCTTTATGAATTTCTAAAATATCAATATAATTTTTATATGTGCTTAGAAAAATGACTTAATGTTTTAAACAGTGGTAAAAATGTTTTACTCCAAATACTACATTAAAAAATTTACACTATAAATTTGATGCATTAAAAAAATTTTGTTCCTTGAGCTTCAGTACATTGCTCAGGTTCTGGTAGGGCCCTGCCCAATACCCTGCTAGGCCCGGAGCCTCTGTGTGCCAAGTGGCATGAGCTTAAGGCCTGCGTAGCATACTCTGTGTAGTCATTCAACCTTGGCACAACACTCAGAGCATGGCAGAGCCTTGCCCAGCAACCTCAAGCAGCCAGGGAGCCTTGGTGTGCCACTCAGGTTCTGGTAGGGCCCTGCTCAGTGACCACTAGCAGCTGGGGAGCACCTTATGGTGCTAAAGGTCCACCCAGCACACTCCCCCCATTCGGGGAGCTTTTGAGTGCTGCTAGTGACCTGGTAATGCCTGCCTCATGAACCCCACTCAGCTCAGGAAACTCCCTCCAGCATGGACAACTATCCTCAACCCAAGAAACAACTGGGCAAATATTTCTAAGAAAATAAGAGACATTATGGTAGCCACTGTTGGTTTCCTATTGTCTTGTTTTGAAGTCCTGCGTTGCTTGCATTGTTTTGTGATCTGCTTTGTTCTGTTCTGTTTGTTTTGTTTTATTCTCTTTAAAATAAAATTTAAAAAAAGAAATTTTTCCTTGCTCTTCATTAAAACTTCTCCTTTTGATAAGAAAAATGAAAAACTTAAAGATTTCCCAGTGATAGTAGTGATAAACATGGATTTTCTTCGTCTCATCATTAAATTGAGAATCTGTTTAAAACTTCCATTTTTTTCCTTGTTGTATATTTCCAACTATGAATTTGAAGCAAAAAAATCATTGTTTTAACTTTGCAAGTTTGTTTTTTACAAACATGAAGCTCAGTACCATAATTTGAAGAAAATTCCTTTTATCTCACAGCAGAAATGAAAACTCTCATGTGTATAAAGGGCTATCAAGTATTCCAGCACTGTACTTTTTAATTAAACTAAGCCTCATGAAACTAGATGGATTCTCATTTATAATATAGACCAAATGGATTGCTTTTCTCCTTCCAAGTAGTAGATTCAATAATAGAATTGAAATGCAGTTCACACAGATTAGAATCAAAGAGAAGGACAATGCAATAATTAATGCAGAATTTGATAATCTCTGCAGTCACAGCATTTGACATGTAAGAAAAATGTTATAATTAAAAATATTTATTAAATGATCAAAATATATAATCAGAAACCATGATAAAATATTCTCTAGATATCTGAGTAGATTATATCATTCCATTAAAACAGAAAAAATGCTTCCCTTTGCAAATTTTTGGAAATCATTCATGAGTTTAAATATTTCTTGTAACAATAAATATAATCATGTATAGTACAGTGACTTTCAACTCATGTATTTTTATATTCACATTTGTTTTAAACTTCATATTTATTTTATTTCTTTGGATATGTAATATATAGATGAAATTATTGTGGTTGTAATTATGGAAATGTTCAGATGAAAGAAAATAATGCAGAAAATTCCCTGCCTTGAATCTCTCTGCAAATGATCAACAAAAGTAAGTCACAATATGTGAAGAAACATATATTTATTTGTACATAAAGTTATTTAATATCAGTTAAGCAATCCATGGTCATTGTGTATTAATATTGGAACATTCAAGAAACAAAAAATATTTTTCAACATTACACTTACTAATAAGAAATAAGTGGTATTGGCATTTTTTTGCATGTCTTCACAGACAGCTGTCAAAAAGAAAAAAGAGCATTCAATCTAACTTTTCAGATTTTAACTGGTTTACACTTTCCTATATTCATGTATAAATGTGCCGAAAGGAAAACATGCATACTAAATATCTATGGTAAACACTTCCGTGAAAAATATACATATGCACAAGGTAGTATTTTGCATTCTTCCTGATTTTCTTAGCTAAATCTTTCCACTAGTAGTGGAGAAATAGTAATTTTGTGAGTAAAAGTAGAAGGAAAATTAGAGTGAACACTGAAATTACATTTATGTGTACTTAATGTGTGAAATTTCCCACAATAATCAATATATCATAAATAAGAAAGAGCAAAGAGGTAATAGATTTTGATTTTTCTGTAACAAAGTAAAAAAAAAATTATATAATTATTTTTTCTGTTGGTGATTCTGAAAGGTATCTTAAGTTTCACTGAACCAAAATGAGGGAGTTTTAAAAAACACATTTTTTAAATAATTACTTTCAAAGAGATTTTGTAAAATATAAATGTATTTTATTTCTTGAGTAAAATAAATTTTATTTTAGAGAAAAATGTTGAATATTCTATATTTACAGTACAGAATATGTACAGTATATATAGTATATTTATAATGTTACTATATCTACATTATATATGTTCACAAGTGTGTACATATACATATGCCAGTAAGTACCACATATGTGTATTTGAAAAACAATATATTTAAATATACATATATGAGAATGAATTGGAAAGAGAGTCAATGAAAAATCTAGCTTTTAAAAAATATAGAAAACATTTAGTAACATTGTATTTTATTGAACTTATGCTAGAAGTGATATATGTTCAGAAAAATATAAAACTGATGCAACTTTAAGTATTTATATAGCATACTGCCAATTATCTATTGTACTTACTTTAAAAGGTTTCATAAAGTAACCAATATATCTTTACTTTGGTGTGAATAATTGGATTTATTTAATATAATTCAATTCAGAAATTCTTGAAAGAACAAAATCACAAGTTAAATTCTGAAATGTTGCTATTATGTTGAACACTTTATTAAGTTTTGTAGTAATACAGTGTAAATATATTATGTAATTTAGCTGTATAGTATCTGTAAGTAAATCAGAGTGTGAAGATTTACTTACCTCAACAAGATGTGAAGACTCTGCTTAAATCCACTGCCATCAGGTGAATGTAATATTTGCACTTAAAATGTCAATCTTGTGTCCTCTTTTGAGATGTTTTATTATATAACCTTAATTTTAAAATCATTCTAATTTAAACCTGATAATTTACTATGTGTGGTAACTGGAATCTGTCTTAGAAAACCCAAATAATAGGTAAATTTTCACTTTGCTAACTGGCCATTGAAGTAGGATGCCATGGTATCCTAAATCCAGGAGCCCCTGCTCTTTCTCCCGCATTAAATGACCTTCTGTATTTTCATTCTATTTTATTTTAATTCTAAAGCAAATTACTCTAATTCATTCTCCTTTTGAAAAGCTATTTAACTTATCTACAAAATGTTACATTGATTGGTATTTTATTTGTTCAGTCACTCTCCCCAGCAAAACTCTTTGAAGTTAATTTTTAAAAATTTATTTCTACAAAATAATGCATAAGGTATATGGGTAACTGTAATAATATATTAGTTATGCCAATCAAAAATTGAAAATAGTTATAATGTCCTCCAAATGTTTGAATAATGGGAATTTTAATGCAAAATATTTATTTAAGTAATAAACAAGATATCATTGGTGTTCATATGCTGGAAATCTTTGAGATAAATATATGAATTCTCTATCTTTTTTATTTTAAAGAGAATAAAACAAAACAAAGCAGAGTAAAATACAACAAAGCAGATCAGAGCAGAACAATACAAGCAATACAGATCTTCAAAACATAACAACAGGGAATCAACAATGGCTATCCTAGTGTCTCTTGTTTTCTTCAAAATGGGGCTAATAATCTAGCTCAGGGGATTCAAACAACATCCATTTGAAATTGGAACAATGAGCATTCACTGAGTAGACTCAGAAGAGATTTCACCACAGCAGTATATTAATCTGCAGTTGAAATAAAATGTTAAGTCTAGTAGAAGAATAAATATGAGGAATGTCAACAGAGAAGATAGTGGCTTAGAAATACCAGTTTTTCTGTTAAGATATAAAGGGTCAGTAGAGGATGAAGAACCTCGGTATCCAAGTTTTAAGAGTATAGATTTTAATGTAAAAATCAAAAAAAAAAAAGAGTAAGGGATTTTAAACAAAAGAGAAGCATGATAACTTTTAGAAGACTTGTTCAAGGAAGCATAAATTTGAGAGCAACTGGATTGCGCATCAAATAAAGTTCTGTTATAAATTTTAGAGGGAAGATGACTGAAATCTATAGTGTAATTATTGGATCATAAAAGATGTTATACTCAAATTCTTTTCCCACCATAGGAGGAGGAAATTTTTTCAGCATGAACTACAGGTTTTAATCATAGTACTAATATTAGAGATTAAAAAGAAACCATGTGCTAAGATCATAAAATAAACTTCTATTGTTAACTCACACCAAATTATCAATGATTCATGTAGATTATATGGAAGTTTCAAGAAATTCTTGGGAAGTAACATTATTAAAAGATAATTTATATGGAAAACTTACTGACCTAAGATAATATCAAATAGAAAGCTAAAATTATAGCACATCAATAGCTCTCACATTGGGCATAGAAAATAATTGGATTCAATATATAAAATACTAACAAGAATCATTAGATGTTATATGTTTTGTGTTATGTACTTGTATTTATTCATTCTAAAACTTTGACTTCATATGCTTTCTTAAGGATTAAAACAGCTTAACTGGGGCCAGGTATATAGCTTAGCAGCACAGCACCTGACTGACAAGCGCAAGGCCCTGAGTTCTATTCCCAGTACCAAAGATAAATAAATAAATGAATAAATGCAGCTTAACTCATCAGATATTCTGCCCTTGGTATTTTATGATAAAGGTGAGACCTGAAGTTTACTATTTTTCTCTCACCAAGCTTTTTTTCTGTATTCTAAGTTTTAGTTTTAAAGCATCATTTATATACTTAACAGAATACTATACACCCATAGCATCACTAGCTACTTATTCCTTTAGTAAATATTATTACCTGTACTTCTTTTTGTTTTCAGTTTTCATGTGTTTTTAATGACATTTAGTTTCTTGTCAAGTAGAGTCATTCTCTAGCAGTTCTATGAAATACATTGCTTTTAAATATGCTACTCTTTTTCTTAGCAACATTGAAGACATACACTTTTTTGCAGCAATTTCTAGTAGCACCAATAATAGTATATCAGTTTAAAGAAAATTGACATAGTAGGTAGTGAAATTGTTAAGCTTTTCTGCCACAAACAGAAAACCCTACACAACTCAAATATTTAAATGTGTAGATAAATATAACTAATTGATCAACTTGCTAAGAAAAACATTGATTTGAGAACAAGGATTGACCATATTTTGAAATACATAATAATCCCAGAACAGTCAAATTCTGTAGTAAACTGTGTTTATATAATCAGATAACTGAAGTATTATATAACCATAATTATGTCTTCGGTATATATAGTATCTTAAAGAAATGTTTCAGTAAGTCATTTTCTTCATACTGCAAGGCAATAATCAGATTGAAATTACAAATCTGCTTTTGGAAATTAAAAAGAAGGCAATTTTTTTTCTAGTATCATAAAGCTTCACTAAAGTGCTTCCTAGAGTTACGTAGAAAGCAAGTCTAAACTATGAACTTAGGTACTTAGCTAAGGAGATTTCCAAGTAAAACTTTGAAAGTTCTGCCTTGCTTTACTTATTTATCTTTGACCCTTGCAATAAACTGAGATGAAAAGATAGATTGGAGGAAGTCTTTTTTTTTTTTTTCGTCTTTTTGAGTCAAGGTCTCACTGTGTGGTTCAAGCTGGCCTGGAGCTCACTTTGTAGGGCAGACTGATCTCAAACTCCAAAGAATCCTCCTGCCTCAACCTCCCAAGTGTTGGGATTACCAGCATAAGCCACCATGCCAGGCTCATTTAACAAAAACTAACTATACATTTATGTAGGAAATTCTTAGCTTATCTGGATTGCAATAGTAGCACAAATTGGAAGATTTACTGCCAAAAAAACTGTGCAATGGAGAGGAAGCTAGGCTTGTGTCAAGAAAGCCTTTCTTAGTTGCTCAAAAAGAAAAAAACAGGAGTAAGAATTGTGACACAGAGGACTCAGTAAAGACAAACGTGTGACTCATGGATTCCTTTCTGCCATATCAATCAAAGACAGGAATGGAAAGATTTCTGGTGGATCCTCTTATCTAATGTATGAATGTGTTTCAAGTGCAGGGAAACTCATGATATTTTTGAGAATGTTACGTTTTTCAACAACAGTTTCAGTGGAAAGGAACAGAGAGTTTATAAGATGAAAGACTTTTGGTTTCCAAGATCTTACAGGCAGGAAAGAGACTGACAAAACTACTTATTAGCAAAGATGACCTAATTCATAAAAAAGGAAGACTTCAAATGTGAATCTTCCAGCCTAGAAGGCAGAACTGCACATCTACAGATGGAGCCTTAAGCCAGAGGGAATTTTTCCTAGACTTTCAAACACAATTGTTTTACCAACAGAATTTCACAATAGCTAGGGCATGTGGTTCTTTTTTTCCATTTATGCACTTTGAATAAGAATTTCTATTATAGGTATCATATTTTTATTTCATCATTGCAAATTTGGAGTGTATAAGATGTTTCTTGATTTTCACAAGTTCATGGATGGAGCTGTTTCCCAGGCTGGACTTTTCTTTATGCCTTTACCATACTTGATTTAGTTGATTTTGTCAATGAAATATGAAATGTTAGGGCTGAGGTTTAATGATTTTTGGACTTGGATTAATTTTATAATAGGTTGAGATCATTGATGACCTTTGTATAAAATGAATTTAATTTGCAAGTGGGACAGAAGTGAATTGTTAGTTATTAATTGCTGAAGTATAATAGGCAGGACATACTCCTCCCCCACAAAGAGTGTTCCATGTCCTAATCCTTGAGATATGTAAACATGTTATCTTATGTTGACAGAGGATATTTGCAGATGTAATTAAGGTTCCTAATTATCTGAACTTAAAATAATGAGCTTATCCTGGGTTATCTATGTAGGTCAATGTCATTAAAAAATTCTTCAAATGAAGATAAATAGTCAAGTCAGACAGAGATGACATATTGAGAATCTGTCAACCAACCATTATTGGCTGTAAAGATGGGAAGGGAGTCTCACATAAAAGTTTTAGGAAGCCTTTAGAATCTCGAAATAGCAGGTGCGGTTTTTCCCCTAAGACTGCAGAAGGAACAGAGCTTTGTAACACATTGATTTTAGTCTAGTGATGTGCACTCTGCACTTCTGACCTACAGAACTATCAGAAAATAAAACTTCTGGTTTTTTGAAACCACTACAATTGTGGTAAAGATTTATAGAAGCCATAGGAAGTAACGCGGAGCATTTACCATTCATTTCTAATTCTTTA
>RJWT010049071.1:0-11056 GCA_004365215.1 Cuniculus paca
CCACCACCACATGCTGGATCCCCCTAAACCTCCATGGGGTTAAAGCACAAGAATTCGATGGGCACCACTCCTGTTCCTACTGCAGGCTTGGTGGGACAACCCAGCAGAGGTTTGGGCTCTGTGTGTCTCCTTTGCTTACCAGAGGCAGCAGAGGCAGCCCCTGAAAATGGGAAACAACCACAAAAGCGTATGCACCCAGACAATATCAATAGGCTTCAAGGCACAGACAAATCTCATTTTCCCTTTGTTTGTTTCTTCATTATGTGTTTCCATTTATCATGAATGTGAACATTGTTTTTAGCTCTCTTGTTTTGCTTTTTTTTATCTTGTTCTTTTTTGTGTTTTTCCCTCTTTCTTTCCTACCTGCCTTCTTCACCAGTTTCACAAATCTTATGCAGGATCTCCTCTTCCTTGAATCTTGTTGCTAGTCTCTTTCACTTCTTTTCCTTCTCTATTTTTTCTATTATCTCTTTTAAATTTTCTCCTCATAGGAAAAATTTGCACTACTGAGGAGATCTACTGTACACAATTTTCTGATTTGCTTTAGATTTTGTTTTATAACTATAAATTTGTACCTTTGTTTAAAGGTGGCAACTTGACAGCCATCACAGTTTGTCATTTTGTAGACTGCACTTAATGCTTTTGTTGTACTGAATCTACTGCCTTAGGTGAAGTGACTTAGCTGTTATGATCAGTTGCACTTCACTGAATGTCAATACTGAGATTGTCTGGAGATTATTAAAAAACAATCATGGTATAGTACAAAAGAACTGGGTGCTCAGTCAAACAGGCAATGATAGCTTATCCCTAATAAATTGAAGATGCAGGATCTTGAGACAGACTAAACTAAAAACCAGACAGACCTAGAAGACACCTCTGACAAACAGTCATTTCCCAAACAGATCTTGGTACTAATAATAAAGCTACTGACCATAAGCAATTTCCAAGCCTCAAAGCAGAAAACAAGTAAACATACAGAAAATGAGAAAACATGGGTTCAAGATGCAACATCAGCACACCCCAAGCAAATACAGGGGACTCTGACAGGATCATAATGAAATTCGATCCAACTGAATTTTCTGAAATGATAATGATAGCAGTAGAAAAGCAGAAGAATAGTGCTCTAGATTAAAGCAAAACAGAAATAATTGCACAGAAAACTAAAATGTTGATAACCAAAATGAAATAGATGGTTAGTGTATCTACAGAAGATAAAGAAAATTACAAAGGAGCTTAGAAATGTCATAGAAACCATCAATGATCAAATGAAGAAAGAAATAGATTTCATAAAACAGAGTCAAACAGATATCCAAAAGATTAAATGTTCTATTAAAAA
This sequence comes from Cuniculus paca, assembly GCA_004365215.1. Classification (NCBI taxonomy): domain Eukaryota; kingdom Metazoa; phylum Chordata; class Mammalia; order Rodentia; family Cuniculidae; genus Cuniculus; species Cuniculus paca. The sequence continues at coordinate 1,337 of RJWT010049071.1, forward strand.
TGTACACAACAGAACCATCCTATGTGAAGATACAATATCAGATATATAAGACAGGTTTTGGTTAGTGATCATCAAATGAAAGATTTCTTAAAAATAGCAAGGGACCACAAAAATGAACTCAACAGCTAATACATTATGCAAATCAGAATGACATAAGAATGATTCATTTCAAAAAAATCAAAATATAGAACCAAGTACATTAAACACTTGTTAACAGCAGTAATAGGAGAAAACTTTCCCAAGTATGAAAAAAGAATTTGACATAAAGATAACTGAGATATGTACAATTCCGATTAATTACAATCAGAAAAAAATTGTACCAATGCATATAATAGTGAAGATTTCATAAACTCAAAACAAGAACACAATATTAGAAGCTGTTTGAGATAAGAAACAAATCATCTGTAAAGAAATCCCATAAGAATCACAGCAGACATCCTCCCCAAAGAATCACAGAGATATGGAACATCCCAGCTGTCCTACCCAGGACCCACCCAGGTACTCCAAGCAGTGGGGCAGCCTCAGTAGTGAGTCTAGAGTGAACTGAAGGCATGCACAGTGAATTTCACCTAGCCTTACAGCCTTGGGACCCCACATGCAACCTTTTAGGGCCCTGCCCAACAACCTCAAAGTAGCCAGAGAGCCTTAGCGTGCAAAGTGGGGCTTACTGAAGGTCCATCCAGCGTACTCCCCCAATTTAGGGAACCTTCTATTACCCATAGGGATGTGGCAAGCCCTGACTCTAATCCCATGTAAACTGGGGAAACAGCCTGCAGTACACAAAGCCATACTCAACTATGGAAACAGCTGAGACTTTGCATTCAGCTGCCACAGGGGAATAAAGCAAAATGACAAAATGAAAGGGCAAAATGCCATCTCACACATCCAGTCCATCCCAAAGAAGCCTAAGAGACATGGACATAGAAGAAAGTATAACCCATACACTTGAAACTTCTGAAATGATAGCAACTGACATAAAGAAACAACTCCATGAAGGTGTAAAAGAACTCAGATTAGAAATAATCTCCCAGATAAAACAAGAAATGATAAAAGCAATGAAAGAAATGCTGAACACATCTAAAGAAGACATAGTTTAAAAAATAGAGGAGCACTGCAAAATCATGGAAACCCTGAATGAACAATACAACAAAGAAATAGAATGCATGAAAGAGAATCAAAGACCTATTCAGGAAATGAAAATTTTCAACAAAAGCTGGCAAGGCAACCTCAATGAATGTGAAGATAGACTCTCAGACCTTGAAGACAAGATGGCAGTTAGTGAACAACAAAGGAAAGATCTCTTAAAAATAAGAAGGAATCAGAAAATAACAATTCAAAAATTGCAAGATGATGCAAAGAAAAACAATATAAGATGGATAGGTGTGAACAAAAAAGAAGGAGACAAGACAAATGATACAAAAAGACTATTTACAGAAATAGTGGCCAAATATTTCCCAAACATGAGAAAGGAAACTGACATACAGATAAGTGAAGCATATAGGATTCCAATTACCCATAACCAAAATAAACCTACAGCCAGATGTATAACAATCCACATCCCAGAAATTGAACATAAGAACAGAATATTAAAAGCTGTTAGGGAAAAGAAACAAAACACCTATAAAGGAAAGCCCATCAGAATCATAGCAGACTTCTCAACTCAAGCAATGAACTCAAGAAGACCATGGAGTGAAGTATTTCAAGTCCTAAAGGAAAACAACCTCCAACCCAGATTAGCGTACCCTGCAAAACTATCCTTCCAAATCAATGGAGAAATAAGATACTTCCATGACAAAGAACACATGAAGAACATCGTGACCACCAAACCAACCCTGCAAAGAATACTGAAAGGTACTCTAGATAGACATAATAATAGCTATAACTTCAAAAACACCAACAGAAAAAAACCACCAAGCAGGGCAAACACTTAAACAGAGGGAAAAGGTAAGGAAACCACAGCAGAAAGATAATATGACCAAAAAAAAGCCAATATATATCAGTTTTAACCATTAATGTAAATGGCCTCAATTCACCAATCAAAAGAAACAGAAAGGCATGATAGATCAAGAAACAACATCCAACCACATTCTGTATATAAGAAATCCATCTAATGCAAAAGGAAATTCATAGACTGAAAGTCAAAGGATGGAAAACAATAATCCATGCCACAGGAACCCCCCAAAAAAGCAGGGGTAGCTATTCTGTTCACAGGCAATGTGAAGTTCAAACCAAGAATGATCAAAAGAGATAAAGAAGGTCACTACATACTAGTTAAGGGAAAACTGCAAGAAGAACAAAAAACAATCTTAAATATATATGCACCAAATTTGGGAGCACCCAGCTATATAAAACAAATATTAATAGAAACAAAAAATCAAATAAGCAATAACACAATTATAATGGGAGACTTTAACACACCATTGACACAAAGAGACAGATGAACTAGACAAAAAAATCAGCAAAGAAATAACAGAACTGAATCAAACATGTGAAAATGGACTTGGTAGATGTGTACAGAGTATTACACCAAACAGTGTCACAATATGCATTCTTCTCAGCTTCACATGGACATTCTCTAAAATAGACCATATACTAGACCATAGAACATGCTTAAGTAAATGCAAAGGAATCAGAATTATTCCATGCATATTATCTGAACATAGTGCCATGAAATTGTAAATTAATGACAAAAGAAACTGCAAAAACTCAGTAAACAAATAAAAAATAAATAATACACTCCTGAACAATCAATGGCTTACAGAGAAAATTAAGGAAGAAATTAAACAATATCTACAAGCAAATGAAAATACAAATACAACTTACCAGAACCTGTGGGATGCAATAAAAGCAGTCCTCAGCGGGAAATTTATTGTGCTGAATTCCCACATCAGAAAAGTGGAGCAAACACAAATAAACAATCTGATACTATAGCTCAAACATCTACAAAAAGAAGAGCAAGTCAACCTCAAAGCCAAAAGAAGGGAGGAAACTATAAAGATCATAGCAAAAAATAATGCAATTGAAAGTCAGAAAACAATACAAAGAATAAATGAATCAAAGAGTTGGCTCTTTGAAAGAATAAATGAAATTGATAAGCCCCTAGACAACCTTATTTAAAAAAGGAAAGGAAAACTCAAATTCAAGCAATAAGGAATGAAAAGGGTGAAATCACTACAGACCCTATGGAAATACAGAAAATCATCAATACCCAGTTCAAAACTCTTTACTCTCACAGGTTTGATAACACAGAATAAATGAACAGATTTCTAGAAACATGAATTTCCAAATCTGGATCAAGATGATGTAAAACTGCTGAATAACCCAAGTTCAGTTAAGGAAATTGAAAATGTAATTAGAATATTACCAACAAAGAAATGGCCAGGTCCTGATGGATTCACAGCTGAATTCTACAAGAAACTCAAGGAAGACTTAATGCCAACACTCCTCAAACTCTTCAATGAAATCAAAAGGGAAGTAAGTCTCCTTAACTCATTCCTTCAAGCCAGTGTTACCCTAACACCAAAACCAGAAAAACACCCAACAAAAAAAAAGAACTACAGGTCAATCTCCCTAATGAACATAGATGCAGAAATCCTCAATAAAATACAGGCAAACAGAATGCAGCAAGTCATTGAGAAAAGTACACACCACCCCCAAGCTGGATTCATCCCAGGAATGCAGGGATGGTTCAACATACAAAAATCAATAAATGTAATACACCATATCAATAGAGCCAAAGATAAGAATCACACAACCATTTCAATAGGTGAAGAAAAAGTTTTTACTAAAGTCTAACACTCATCCATGATAAGAACCCTACAGAAAATCAGAATAGATGGTCTTTACCTCAATCTGATAAAAGCCATCTATGACAAAGCAACAGCCAGCATCACATTAAATGGTCAAAAAATGAAAGCTTTCACTCTAAAATTGGGAACAAGACAAGGATATACAGTATCACACTCCTATTCAATATGGTGCTGAAAAAATTAGCCAGAGAAATTAGAGAAGAGAAAGAAATAAAAGGAATAAAGATAGAAAAGGAACAAGTTAAATTATCGTTATTTGCAGATGACATTATACTTTACATAGAAGACCCCCAAAACTCCATTGAAAGACTTCTAGATGTAATAACAAAATTCAGTAAGGTAGCTGGATATAAAGTAAACACTCAAAAATCAATAGCATTGTTGTACACAAACAACAAATTCACAGAGAGATAAGGCAAACCACATCTTTCAAAATAGCATCCAAAAAATGAAGTACTTAGGAATCAATCTAACAAAGGAAGTAAAAGATTGATTCAGTGAAAATTACAATACTCTAAAAAAAGAAATCGAAAAGCATCTCAGAAAATAGACATTCCTTGTTCATGGATAGGAAGAACATTGTGAAAATAGCCATTCTCCCAAAATTATTACAAAGATTTAATGCAATTCCCACCAAAATACCATTAGCACACCACACAGATATAGAGAAATCATTCTTAAAATTTATCTGGAACCAGAAAAGATCTAGAATGGCAAAGGTAATTCTGGGCAACAAAGGCAAGGCAGGCGGCATCACAATCCCTGACTTGAAATTATACCGAAAAGCTACTGTGAAAAAATCAGCATGGTAGTGGAATCAAAACACACTGGAAGATCAATAGAATAGGTTAGAAGATACAACAACTACAAACACACGCAGCCACTCTGTCTTCAACAAAGGGGCCAAACATGTTCACTGGAAGAATGATAGCCTCTTTAATAAGTGGTACTGGAAAAACTAGCTTTTCATATGCCAAAAACTAAAACTAGACTCAAGCCTATCATCGTGCACTAATTTAAAGTCAAAATAGATCAAAAATCTAAATATTAGAATAGAAACACTAAGTCTCCTGGAAGACAAAGTAGGTAGAATTCTAGAATACATAGTGATAGGCAGAGAATTCAAGAACAAAAATCAAATTGTATGGGATGTATTTCCCAGAATCAACAACTAGGATATCATCTTATTAAAATTTTTTGCATGTCAAAAGAAATCTCCAACAGAGTGAAAAGAAAACCCATGAATTGGAAAAAATCTTATTCAACTGTCCCTCAACACAGGACTTCTATCTAGAACATATAAACAACTAAAAAAAAATCAGACCCCTGAAATTCAAAGACCCAATCCAAAAATGGGCATCTGAGATGAAAACACATTTCTCAGCTGAAGAAATACAAATGGCAAATAAATACAGGAAAAAATGTTCAGCATCATCGGTCATTAGAAAAATGCAAATTAAAACAACACTGAGACTCCATTTTACTCCAGAAAGAATGGCCAAGATCTAGAAAACAACCAATAACAAATGTTGGAGAGGCTGTGGGGAAACAGGAACTCTTCTGCACTACTGGTGGGAGTGTAGACTGGTGCAACCACTGTGGAAATCAATTCGGAGGTTCCTCAAAAAGCTGGGACTGGAAATTCCATTTGATCCAGCTATTCCAATTCTGGGTATATTCCCAGAAGAATTGAAAACATCATAACACAGTGATATATGTGCACCCATGTTTATAGCACCATAATTTGTAATAACCAAATCATGGAAACAACCCAAATGCCCATCAACAGAGGAATGGATAAAAAAGATGTGGTGTTATTATACAACGGAGTACTACTCAGCTATAAACAAGGATTGCATTGATGCTTTTATAGGTGAATGGCTGCGACTTGAGACCATACTCATAACTGAAATAAATCAAACCCACATGTGTAAACACCATACCATCTCCCTAGTGTAAGAGACTCAAAGAGTAAATAAGATACAAAATCTCCAATGAATATTGTAAAAGGATAAGAAACTGCTTGTAGTCAGGGGTTGCAGGGAGAAAGATTACAATCAGGACACAGAATTTATAATATTATTTATGATGGCTACCCAGTGTTAAACATAAGAAGGTGCAGGAAATTTGCCCATAACACCAAAGTCTGTTCTGGAAAGACCCAAAGGCCAGTGGTGGAAGCTAGAAAGTCTATGACAGCAGAATGAAGGATCAGTGCTAGTAGGTTGAGGGTTCTATAGTGGAACCAATAAGCGAAGCTCGAATAAGGATCAGGGCTCCCTGAAAAGTACCACAGCCATCCTCAGTGACAATGAGGTCCCGCACTACTCCAGTGATGAGAACAGTCATGCCAGGAAGCCAGCGTGACAACTTCTCCTGGAGTTTGAACAGCAACCATCTTCCCCTCTGGAGCCAGGAAGTAATGCTCCACATAAGGACCAGAGCTCCCCAAAGTGAACCGCAGCCACTCTCAGCAACAAGGTCTGAGCTCCTCTGATGATAATGGCCAGAGTCATGTTGGGGAGCCAGCCTGACAAGCTCCTCCAGGAGAAGCAGTGGCTCCAAACAGCAGCACTTAGGACAACTCACAACAGCATACTCTTCCCCTCCATGTCTCTTTTTATGCTGGTAACTTTCCTCAGGTGGATCATCTAAACTCAACACCATGCTGATTTAATTCAGCTGGTGTTAAATTGACCACCAGTTTTAATCCATAACACTTCTCTAAAAGAAAAAAACCACTCAGGGAAAAGGAAGGAAGGGAAAAGAAAAAAGATGTAAATGTGTATGTATATACACTGAAGACAGCTAAGATAACTGTACTAGTAATTCTATTAGTTCTTGGAACGAAACAGTTAATATTCATAGGATTAGATCAATTTTGCATGTCTGTATCTGCAATCTGAGTAATAGTTATATTCTTTTGAATATAACTATATTCTTTTGATATAACTATAGAAAATAACAACCTATGGTATGATCCTACCACCTTGTTTTGAAAGCCTATATTGTTACTGTTTTGAACTCTCTGTTACTATTATTTATTTGTCTTTTCTTCTCTTGTTTTTCTTGTGTTTTGTTTTATTCTGCCTATCACAGAAAGGATAGATGTACATGTATAGGCTTATACATGCCTAGAACTACTCCTAAAAAGTTTACAAGAACTGATTTTACTAAAGTTGATGGTAGGAACAGCTACTGTATAAGCTGTAAAGAAAATGAGACATAAGGCTAGCCATTGCTGATTTATTATCACCATGTTTTGAAGTCCAATAATGCTTTTATTCTTAGATTTGATTTTAGTCAGTTCTCTATTATTTGATTGCAATATATGAGACGGTATGGACAGCAACCTTGAAGAAAACAAGAGACAAATTGGTGATTCCTTATGGTCTGGTTTGAAAGCCGGTAATGCTTTCATTATTTTGTTTTTGATTGATGTTATATTACTCTGTTTTGTTTGAACTTGTTGTGTATGAAGGTATGAAAAACTATTTCAAAGAATAAAAGAAACATGATCATAGCCATTATTGATTTTCTGTTGTCTAGTTTTGAAGTCCTGTATTGCTTGTATTGTTCTGCTCTGATCTGCTTTGTTCTGTTCTACTGGGTTTTTTTTGTTTTAATCTCTTTAAAATAAAAATTAAAAATAAAGCAAATGAAGAATAACAGCAGACTTCTCAAAACAAAACCTTTGGTTATTGAAAGCTTGAAGTATTTACACACGTCAAAGGAAACAACCACCGGCCCAGATTGATGTACAATACAAAAACATATCTTTGAAAATTGGTGGAGAAATAAGATATTTCCATCAAAAAGAATATGTTCAAAAAATCATGATCAACAAACCTTCACCCCAGTTTCACCCATAGTGCTACATATGGCAAGGAAAATCTTCAAGTGTACAGAACTTCAGGCAAGTCACTTCATACCACATGTTGCTTGGAGGGAGAAATAACCACATGTGAATGTGTACTGATCCATGAGCTGTACCACTGATCTACCCAGATGGACAAGAAATCTCAATGTACATGATTAGAGAATTGGTAAGAAAGACATTTGGGGAACAGGTATGAGAACTAACCTCTCCTTATGGGTAAAATATAAAAAAAACCTGTTTACAGCATAAATTCCTTCCCAAATGTGACCATAAAAGAACAGGGATTGAGTAATCAGGAACATAAGATGACCCTTTCTGTAGATAGTGGTCAAGGTCTTTGATTATTCACCCCTGTCATTTTCCAATGGGCTCATGAACAGAGTGGCCATGGTGGCAGGGATGGGGCTTATACATGGGATTGGCAACCTCACCTGCCACTCACTGAGGCTGATCTGGCTACAGACACTGCTGGAACCTGATGGGAGTTTGATTATATTGGACCACTCCCATGATGGAAACACTGTCCTTACTGGCATATACACTTATTCTGGATAAGAATTTGCTTTCCCTGCATGCAGTGCTTCTGCCAAAACTACCACTCCTGGACTCATAAAACGTCTTACCCATCATCATGTAATTGTACAGAACATTGCCTCTGTCCAAAAAACAAATTTTGTGGTCAAGCAAATGAGTCAATTGGCTCAGGCTTAAAGAATTCACTGATATTACCATGCTTGTCACCATCCAAAAGCTGCTGGGTTGATGGAAATGTGGAATGGTCTTTTGAAGACACAGTTAAAACCCCAGCTAGGTGAGGTTCTTGCTGAATGCTGAGGCAATACAGAATGGCTTATAAAAAACATAGTTGTAAATTCCAGCTAGGACCTTGTGATCAGCTACAGAAACAAGGGTTGCACCTATAATACTTCTCTCCTGCTGTGCTTCCAAAATAATACAATGTTGATAGACATACTCTGGGTTTGTAAGTGTTGTTAAACTGATAATGTATAATGTCCAGCTTAAAAGGTGTTAGAAGTGAGCATCACACAGGAAAAATTTGCCTGCTATTCTGGGTAGGGAAATAGTGAATTTCCATCAGTATGCAGTAGAGTTTTTGCATGTAGGTGTAATTTAGAACTATTCTTTGTATCTGAAGATTATACTTTAAAGAAATATGTCTGCTGGTCAAGGTGATGAGGAACAGATTTTGAAAGTTAATTGATTGTGTCAACTAGAGCAAAAAATGCCCAAGTGATTGGGCTCAGTCTAGTTCTGGGTGTGGATGACCTATGCTACCAATAATTGTTTCAGGAATGGCAAAAAATAAAAATAAAAAAGGGGGAAAAAATGAAGACTTGCAACTCTTTCTTCAGAGACCATTCAGTCTTCATTCTCAACTTGGACATTGTCTCCTGGTTTCCAATTCAGGCTCTTAAACTTTCTATTCAAACAACCCCTGGCCACCTCATACAGACTCACACAACACTTCACTGAGCCCCAGAATTTCAAATGAATCCAAGTGAACAAGCATACAATTTGCATTCTTCCACACCTCAATCTGTGGGAAACCAATTGTAAGCCAATCTTGTAAATTCTTACATCATTGAAAATCTTGATTTAAGTCTGTTTCTTTAGTAAGCACACACTGATAACAATACTATTTTACTGTTACCTCATTTCTACAAAAAGCTTTACAATTAGAGTAAAATCTGTTGTGCCTAAGCTTTTGTGCATCTTTATCTCTGGATAACTGCAGAAACCAGGATACATGGACAGGCCCAGGTGACCAGAGGGAATGAAACTGCTCAACTTTATCTCTCCAGATCCCTACCTTACTCTCAGGTGGATATGGTGCCTCCATTCAGTTTAATAATGAAAATCACTAGGGGAGGTGTTTCCCTCAGGACAGGAAATCAGTCCTCTTCCCTTCAAGTGGCTCAGGAACTCATCCAGACATAAACACTCAAAGGGAACTCACTATTCCTCAGCCCCTGATCAAGCCCCTCGGACAGCTTTAAGATCCACAGGACA
>RJWT010049072.1:0-11048 GCA_004365215.1 Cuniculus paca
GAGTATGCCGTTACTCTGTTTGTCTTGCTGTGTCTGCAAACAAGTTCCTAAATCAGAATCAAGTGCATACCCCAACCCGGCCTCTAGTAGCTCTGACATGGTAGGTCTCACCTGAGCCCTGTAAATCTGCCTTTTCTCCTCATATGGTGCTGGGGATTGAACCCAGGGTCTTGTGCATGCTAAGCACATGCTCTGCCACTGAGCTACATGTTCAGCCCATGAATCTACCTTTTCAACCAGAATACCAGAAGGTTCTGATGTAAGAGGTGTGGACAACCCTTTAATGCTTTACCTCTGTATGCAGACTTGTTCTCTGCTTGGTCACAAATATCTTTTGCTGTTCCCTACCCACCGCAATCATAGAAACCCATGATTTTTATAGCTGTTTTGCCCCACTGCCTCTCCATGAAGGTTGTATAACTTGATTACAGAATAATCTTTTATCTTTTTAAAATCACTTTTAAAAGCTTTATTCATTAAGAATAGGAGCACTGGGCATGGTGGCACATGCCTGTAATCCCAGCATTCAGGAGGCTGAGGTAAGAGGACTGCTGTGGGTTCGAGGCCGGTCCTGGCTACATAGTGAGTTCAAGGCCAGCTTGGACTACATAGTAAGACCTTGTCACACACACACACACAAAATTCTGATATTCTTATTTAAAACAGGTGGTAGAGCCAGGCATGGTGGCTCATGCCTGCAATCCCAGCAGCACTCGGGAGGCTGAGGCAAGAAGATTGCGAGTTCAAGACCAGCCTGGGCTACAAAGTGAGCTCAAGGCCAGCCCAAACTGCATAGCGAGACCTTGTCTCAAAAAAAACCACAAAAAAATAAAAACAAACAAAAAAACAGGTGGAGTCCTAAGTAGAAACCATTAGATGCTTCTGCTGCTGACCCAGCAGAGCCTGCCTTGCTCTTTCACGAAGCCACCTAGAGCTGCCAGTCACTGGAATCCTAGAGCTGCTCACCACCTTTCTCAGAACCCCTCACTTGGCTTCCCAAGCTCTTCCTACTTTTCTTTGTTTTGTTTATTTTTTTGAGACAGCGTCTCACTATGTAGTTCAGGCTGGCCTTGAGCTCACTATGTAGTCCAGGCTGGCTTTGAACTCTTGGTGATCCTCCTGCCTGTTTCCTGAGTGCTGAGATTTCAGGCATGCGTCACCACACCTGGCTAGCTCTTCCTGCTTTTCTGTGGCCGCTCCCTGGAACTCCTTATATTTTCTTTCCTTAATAACAGTTTTTATTTTATTATTATTATCAAAGCAACAAATTCTCATTGTACAGAACTTGGAAAATAAAAGACAAAAAGTTTTTTAAAAATCACTAATAACTGCCAATCAGCTATTACCCCTGTTAGCATTTTGGTATAAATTTCCCTCACCTTTTAAAATATGTTAATAATTATGCATTATGTTTGCTTTTTTAGAAGCAAAAGCTGGAGCACAAAGCACTTGCTGCTCTGCTCTTTTTCTCACTACGTTGTGAACATTTCCACCCATTACTCCTCATCCTTCCTCACTGTCACAAAGTAGCTGCCACTGGTGGTATGCATTTGGGTTATTTCCAGCTTTCCCTATGAAAACACAAGCTGACTGAAATGACTTTGTAGAGAAAGCTTTACCCACATGCTTGTGATTATTTTCTTAGAATAAATTCTTAGAAACCACATAGTTGAGCCAAAGAAATGCATGGTTTAAGTTTTTGATACCATCTCAAATGCCCTCACAAGGTGTGTAGCAGTTTGTGCAGCATGCCAGTGGTCATATCCTTTCCACTGCCCATTTTATGACTAATTTAGCTATAAAATATTTTAAGTAGCTGAAATTAAAATACTGCCATTGATTGGCTTATATTCTTAGATGAAAAGTCTTATTTTCTGTTTTTGTGTCTTTTGTCTAAGATTGTATGCACCAGTGTGCAGGGCTCAGACCTTGGGTCATGTGAGAGAGACCCTAGACCTGCTTGCCTTTTGGCCTGGAGAACTTGTGTTTGTTTTTTTTTTGTTTTTGTTTTTGGTTTTGGTTTTTTTTGCAGCACCAGGGATTGAACTCACAACCGTGCGCTTGCCAGGCAGGCACTTAGACCGCTGAGCTAGATCCCCAGCCCTGTTTTTGAGACAGGGTCTCACTATGCCATTCAGGCTGGCCTTGAGCTCACTTTGTAGCCCAGGCTGGTCTCGAACTCACAACGATCCGCCTGTCTCAGCCTCCCGAGTGTTGGGATTACAGTTTTATGCTCCCTTTGAGTCACGATGGAGAGCCAAGCAGGCCCAAAGGTGCTAGAGCTGCCCTCTGCTGGCACAGAGGTGCAGTGACACTGGCTAGGGTCCTCTTTTCTTCGTCTTCTTTGTCTTCTTCTTCGTCTTCTTCTTCTCCTTCTTCTCCTTCTCCTCCTTCTCTGCCTCCTTCTCCGCCTCCTTCTCCTCCTCCTTCTTCTTTTTTTTTTTTTTTGCGGCACCAGAGATCGAACTCACAGCCTCGCACTTGCCAGGCAGGTGCTTAAGGCCGCTGAGCTAAATCCCCAGCTCTTGTCTTTTTGAGACAGGGTCTCACTATGCTGTTCAGGCTGGCCTTGAGCTCACTTTGTAGCCCAGGCTGGTCTCGAACTTTCAACGATCCTCCTGTCTCAGCCTCCCAAGTGCTAGGACTACAGGCGTACACCACCAGGCCCGGTTTGGGGTCCTGTTTTCTTAACTCTGCTTGTCCTTCCCACCACCACACCATCCTTTATCCACCAAAAACACCCTGCAGGGCCGGGGATTTAGCTTAGCAGCCTAAGCACCTGCCTGGCAAGTGTGAGGTCATGGGTTCAATCCCTGGAGCCACAAAACAAAACAAAACAAAACAAAACAAAACAAAACAAGCCCTGCATGGAGGGTGAGGAGTTGTTGTTGTAGTTGTTGTTGTCCCAGGGATTGAACTCACAGCCTCACATTTGCCAGGTAAACACTTGTGCCGCTGAGCTAAATCCCTGGCCTAGGGTGAGTTTTTAAACTGCTGTGTCCTGGTCACTGTGGAGAGGCTCACTTGCAGCATTTTTCTGTTGGTGAGAAGTACATAAATGACAGTTTGGGAAAACCAGCTGCTGCCCCAGTAGAGGGGAGTTTAAGATTTTTGAGCAAATGCACCAGTATCCCCCAGGTAAGTGGGTGGCCCTTGTGGTGACAGCTATGAAAAAGACCACCACAGGCTGTGTTTATTTTGAAGATCAACCCTTTGGCTTGTGAGGGAGAGGCATGTACACAGTTACAGGTATCCCAGGGGATCACAGTTCAGCAGGTTCAGTTGTGAGGAACAGAGCTAAAAGGTGAGCATTTAAAGATGTCTCCCAAACCGGAAGTGGTGGTACAGGCCTGTAATCCCAGCACGAAGGAGCTGAGGCAGAAAGACAGCAAGTTTAAGCCCAACCTGGACAATTCAGTGACTTAGCACTGTCTCAACATAAAAAATGCAGAAAAGGGTCAGGATGTTGCTTAGTGTGAAGGCCCTGGGTTCAATCCCTGGTACCATCACGGGAGAGGGAGACAGGTGTGTGTCACCATCCCCAGTTCTCTTATTTCTTAAACTTGGTATTTCATAATCTTTCTGGTAGATTTCGATCTAAAATCTTTAAAAATCTGATCCTTCTGCCTGTTGTGTTAGCTGGCTCTGGCATTTCCTTGCAGAATTTTTTAAAATAAAAACTATGGCTTTATTATTTCCCATGAAACTTCACTTTGGGCATTGTTACTGTTGTTGTTGAGATAAGGTCTCACTGTGTAGTTCGGGCTGGCCTTGAACTCACTGTGTAGCCCAGACTCCTTCCTTCCTCAGCCTCCAGGTACTGGGATTACAGGCATGCACCACCATGGTTGGCTGCTTTGGGAATTTTTTGAGGCCTGGTTTGAAGTTGTTTTCCTGCAAGGAGGATTTATATTTTCTCCCTGCCAACCCCAGAATACTTTAAATTGAATGTTTGGGTACAGTTTTCTGCCCACACAGGTAGTTGTGTATTAAAAGGCCAAATCACAGGATTTAGTCAGACCTGAGTTGGAACCATCCTGTTTCACTTCTCACACTGACCTCAGGCAAGTCATTTATTCTCTCTACATCTGGACCCTGTCAGGCTGTGAAATAGCGCTAATATTGCCTACTGCCTAAGACGGGGTTGAAATGAGGTAGTGAAAATAAATACAGGCTTCATGTTCTGGTGGTCACTAGGTGCCATTCTTCTTAGCTGAGTAACCCTCTCCTGGCCCAGCCATGGGCAGTGGCTCTGTGGCAGCCCCAGCTTTAGTGAGGTGTATGAAAGCTGAGTGCTGTGCCTTCAGCTTTGAGATGACAGCCTCCAAAATGCTTTTGATAGACACTGCTGCCCTCAGTCTTGACCATGGTCTGGACTTGTCATTGGGTTACTTGGAACTGGGTAACAAGAAAAATAACATTTGATATAAGTGTTCCAGATATTGCTGCAATTTTTTGATTGGTTGGTTGTGACTTTAAAAAAAATTCTTGCCCGGTATGATGGCACATACCTATAATCCTAGCACTCTAGGAGGCTGAGGCAGGAGAATGGTAAGTTTGAACCCAGCTTGGACAATTTAACAATTCGGTGAGATCCTGTCTCACAATTTAGAAGGGCTGGGGATGTACCTCAGTGCAGAGGCCCTGGGTTCAATCCCTGTTACTGCCCCCTGCCAAAATTTCTTAGCCAGGCATGGTGGCACCCACCTGTAATTTTAGCTGCACAGAGGACTGAGCCAGGGGGATCATAAGTTTGAGGCCAACCTGAGCAATTTAGTAAGGCCCTCAAAATAAAATTGTTTAAAAAAGTTTTGGAAGTTGGGTGTGGTGGCACACTCTTGTAATCCCAGCACTCTGGGTGTCTGGGGGATTGTGAATTTGAGTCCAGCCTGGACAATTGAACAACTTAATGAGACCCTGTCTCAGAAAGGGGGAGGGGAAGGTGGAGCAGGAGAGTTAGCTCAGCATGACAGCTCTGTGTTCAGTCCCCAGTAACACATACACACACACACACACACACACACACACACACACACACACAAAACCTGGCTGGGGTTGTAGCTTAGTGATAGAGCATGCTTAGCATGCAGACCCTGAGTTTGATTCCCAACACTGCCAAAAAAATTCTTTGTAACTGCTTATATATGATGGCACATTAGTGACAAGGCATCGAAACATTTATAATTTTTAATCATATGGAAATTGATAGTAATATAAATATGAAATAAAAAGTTGAATATTGGCATGCAAATATCTTAAGTCATTTCTGAAACAATGAACATAAAGAAGTAATTTTTTTTTTTGAGGCAGAGTCTCACTATATAGCTCAGTCTGGCCTTGAACTCACTATGTAGCCCAGGCTGGCCTTGAACTCATGGTGATCCTCCTGCCTCAGCTTCTCGAATGCTGGGATTACAGGCATGTGTCGCCACACTGGGCTGCCTAAAGAAGTAAATTTAATAATATAAATTTAGCTGTATTGAAAAAATGGGGAAAGAAAGCCCGGAAGGAATATGTTTAAGTGTCAGCTGTTATTATTTGTGAATGGTGGAATTCTGAGTGATTCTTAGCCCAGCAGCACCATGATATACACAGCAGTCAAAGGTGGGGGTTTGTAGTCAGAAAGTCTTGCCTTAAAGTCCTGCGTGGTAGTGCACACCTGAAATCCCAGCACTTGGGAGGCTGAGGCAAGGGATCAAGAGATTGAGGACAACCTGGGCTACATAGCAACCCCTGCACAAAAAAAAAAAAAAAGGGAAGGAAAGGGGCAGGGGAGAAAAGAAAACTAGCATTAAGTTGGTACCTGTGTGGCCTTAAAGAAAAGACAAACACTATGGGATTTAGTTTCACCATCTGTTGCATTGTCTTGGGGATCAAATGAACAGTGAAGGCCTAGACTGTAGTTCAATGACGGAGTGCTTGCCCAGCATGTGCAAGGCCCTGAATTCAGTCTCCAGCGCTGGAAAAAACAAATGAATGAGTCTGAAGTGCCTGTCATCTGGCACATGTTGGCTCTATCAATGGTGACAGTTATTATTTTTATTCATCTGCATTCTTTCTAGATTTCTTTTATGCTGTATATGTCCTACTTATAATCTTCACAGAAAAGAGTGAAATTAAAATGTCAACAAGCCTGGCGTGGTGGTGCATGCCTGTAATTCCAGCACTCAGGAGGCAAAGACAGGAGGACTGGGATGAGTTTAAGGCCAGCCTGGACTACATAATGTGCCTGAACTACATGACAAGACTGTATCTCAAAAAACCAAACCAAACAAACCCTTCAGCAACAAACATTTTACAGACAGTCCCCAGTTTAAGATTTTTGCATCTTTCTGAAGATGCAAAGGTAATACACAAGGCAGGCGTGGTGGCACATGCCTATAATCCCAGCACTTGGGAGCTGAGTCAGGATTGAGAGTTCAGGGCTGGCACATAGTGAGACTTGGTCTCAAAAGAAAACAAAACAACCAAAAAGCAATGATATTCAATAGAAACCACACCTTGAATTTTGAATTTTGGTCTTCTTCCTGACATTCTATCTTGATGTTGTACAGTGCCAGCTCCCAGTTGGCCATATATAATAACTGCAAGGGGAAGCAGCTGGCACTCCGCAGTGGACTGTTGGTGAATTATGATGTTCAGTGGATTAGGTGGACTAGATGCATTTTTGATTTAGGATGTTTTCAGTTTAAAATTGGCTTATCATTACATAACCCCACTTTAAGTCCAGGAACATGTGTATATACTTTGCTGACAAAATTATTTTGTATCCCTAAATTGAGTTTCTAGACATTCCTGCTGTTGAGGGAGGGCCCCAGAAACCAAATACTGTAAGTGCCTGACTTAGGAACATTGCATTGCGAACGTTCACAGGTATGAATGGGCCTCACGTTGCAAACATTCATAGATGTGAACAAACCTTGAAAGTAGTTCATGTGTCTGCTGGACATTGTCACAGTTGTGCTGCTGTGCAGTGCTGTCGCGTATAGCAGTACAGTGCTCAGTCAGCCCCGGATGTCCAGGAGCAAGAGGAAAAGCTTCACATTGTGTGTTTTTGTCAAAGGTGTACAAGACTCACTTTGTTGGACTTGGGGACAAACCCAACTTAGGAATGCACTCCCAAAACAGAACTCACTCATAAGTCAGAGACTTACGGTACCTAGGAACCTGTGCAGTGGGGCGCTGGACAGGTCAGGCCCTATTCCTGGGGACGGAGGCCTGGGGAAAGGGTGGATCACAGCCAAGTGGCTTGAGAGATGCTGATTCTCCCCCTCTGTCCTGCCCAGGACGCAATGAACCTCTGAAGAAGGAGCGGCTCAAGTGGAAGAGTGACTACCCCATGACAGACGGGCAGCTGCGGAGCAAGCGGGATGAGTTCTGGGACACAGCACCCGCCTTTGAGGGCCGCAAGGAGATCTGGGATGCACTCAAGGCAGCTGCCTTCGCAGCCGAGGCCAATGACCATGAACTGGCTCAGGCCATCTTGGATGGAGCTAGCATTACCCTGCCTCATGGTGAGCAGGCATGACCAAGTTTTATCCCTGCTAGAGACGGGAGTCATCAGCGTGGTTTAGAAACGGTAGCCAGCCATATGCCAGGAGCTTCTGTCCAAGCTGGTAGAGGTGAAGATGTCGGTATGTGTGGCTCTTCACTTGTTCATTCAAACAGCTCGGGGTGAGCATGGACCAAGAGGGGAGACATAAAGAAACATGAGAGACAGTCCCTACTTGCCTGTGGAAGGGATAAAAGGACAGTAGCAAACCCGCAGGCTAACAGCTTGCTTACGGCACTTCAGGGTCCCAGAACATCTGAGACACCCATCTTCTCTTGGGTTATGTGTGCCAGGCACTGAACTTGGAACTTCTGCATCATCTCATTTAAGTTTCCAGAAGCCGATAGGCTGTGGAAAGCAGAGGTTCGGGTGGAATTCCAGAGTCACAGGCCTGGGTCTTAGTGCAGCTGTTTCTGTTTTTAAGCTTGTAACTTTTCCCAGATGTGTGCCATTGAGCACAGGGCTTCTAACTTTGGAGCCTGAGCACTTTGCAACCAGAAAGGGAGATGATTGTTAGGATTCAGCAAGACACACGTAGCATTCCCTAGTCTAGTCCCAGCGCTTAGGAGGGTGCTCGAGCTTCAGTAAACATTTCTGTGTATATTACATTGCACTGGTAAGGAAACAGGCCCAACCTGAGTACCCAACACACATGCTTAGTGGAGTTGTCTAATGAACAAATGAGAAGTTATGGGTAAGGGCTGATTGAGACAGTACTTGGTAGAACCAGGATACCAGCCCAGGTCTTGTCAGTTGCAGCCCTGTGCTCCTCCATTGTAACGTTGTCCTAGGAAGACCCAACTGTGGGGTGAGCCTGGGGCCTGTGGGGTGGCCATGGCGGATGCACTAATCAGCCTAGACTGCTATACCAAAGTATTATGGACTAGGTTCCTTAAACAATAGAAATGTGTTTCTCACAGTGCTAAAGCCTGGGAAATCCAAGAGCAGGTACCAGCCGATACAGTTGCTTGTGAGGGTGGGCTTCGTGCCTCGCAGACGCACTTACTGTTCTCACATGGCAGGAAGACAGAGAAAGAGGGAAGAGAGCTCTGTGGCATCTCTTCTTATAAGGACAGTAATCCTGTCAGAAGTTACTTCCATATAGGTCTCATCTCCAAATACGGTCACATTAGGGGTTAGGGTTTCAGCGTGGGACTTTTAGGGGTTGACAGCAAGTCCCTGAACCAACACACTGACTGCCCTGCCCTGCCTTTCCACAGGCACACTCTGCGAATGCTATGATGAACTGGGCAATCGCTACCAGCTGCCCATCTACTGCTTGTCCCCACCGGTGAACCTGCTGCTGGAGCACACTGAGGAGGAGAGCTTGGAGCCCCCCGAGCCGCCCCCAAGCGCGCGCCGTGAGTTTCCGCTGAAGGTGCGCCTCTCCACAGGCAAGGACGTGCGGCTCGGCGCCAGCTTGCCTGACACGGTGGGCCAGCTCAAGAGGCAGCTGCACGCGCAGGAGGGCATAGAGCCATCCTGGCAACGATGGTTCTTCTCCGGGAAACTGCTCACAGACCGCACGCGGCTCCAGGAAACCAAGATCCAGAAAGATTTCGTCATTCAGGTCATCATCAACCAGCCCCCACCACCCCAGGACTGACAGGCCCACAGACTTCTGTGAAGCGGGGTCACAGAAGGCCTCCGTGGGGCTAGAGCACTGGGCCCCCACCCTGCTGCTGCCTTCAAGTGCTGTTGGTTCTTTCAGGCGCTCTTCCCCACAGAGTGGCTCCGGTGAGCCGTGAAGGGACCTTGCCTCCCAGGGAGTGCCCAGCACTAAGGAGCAATGCTGCCACACACAGGCCTTGCCAACCTTGTCAGAGGACAGGCACCCCGGGGCCCTCCGCCCTGCTGCTCTCCTGAAGCAGGTTCAAGCCACGGGCCAGCCTGGAGGCCCTGGAGACCAGATCTGCCATCTGGTGCTGCCACCGCGCTCGCTCCAGTTTTCTGCTCAGGGTTGGAAGCAGCTGCTGTCTCCCTTGTCTGCCCCCACCTGACTCTGCCCTGGGCACAGTGCCAGTCCCCTGGAGGGGAGGGAACAACCAGTGAGCCCCAGGGCTTGAGGAGCCTGAGGTGGGCCTCTGCCTCTCCCTGCCCCTAGCACAATCGGCAGAGAAGAGGTGGGTGGCAAGACAGCTGGGCTTTGTGTCAGAGTCTGCACAGGGCCATCTTCTGGCTGTAACCCAAGTGGTGGCGGGGTCTGCAGCCTGGTCATGGTCCCACAGCAAGTCTCTGTGTACAGACATATCTGCGTATTTATCAATAAAGCCTTTTGCTCCTTCTCTGCTGCCTGGTATTTGATTTTGAGTTCTACAGCTTGATGGAGCCCGGAGCTCCTGATGGCGCGGGGACAGGTGGTCACGTTATCTCTGGCTGCTCTGGGCACGGGAACACACTGGCCTGAGATCCTGTCTTCTGGGCGCTAATCCCAGCTTCTCATGTTTTTGGAGTACGTCCTCAGGAAAAGCAGCTTAACTCCCAAACCCTCAGGACTTCTTAAAGTGGAGGTGATGCTGCTTGCCCTGCCGTCTCCAGCATTGCTGGGAGGGTTAAAGGGAGAAATAGATGTGCAGGTGCCTTGGAAGCAGAGCAGTACCTCAGGAAGGTGGCACTCATTGCCAGTGGTCTTCTCTTGCCTTGGAAGCTGCGGGCCCACAGCTGTGTCCTCACAGCTGAGGTCTGTGTGGAAATCCTGGTGGCACTGTGCCCATGTGAGTCTCAAAGCAAAATCTCTGACACATTGAGATTGTGAGCATGTGTTAGAGATTTGTGAACCAGAGAGGAAGAACAACGGAGTCCTTGTGTTTCCCTGGGGAAATGAACACATTGACAGGGAATCTTAGATAAGGCTGTTTAGCTAAGGGCAGGGCACGGGGGCACAGCTGACTCACAGAGCTGGGGTGTTTACCGTATGAGGCACCCAAAACTGGGTCGTGAAGACCCAGGGCTTCAGCTCACAAGTTCAGGTGTGGACCCGAGTAAGGACAGGTCTGCTTTTCCTCCAGTTGGGAGTATTTTTCCTTCTCAGTGAGCATGGCTGGCCCCTGACGAAGGTAGTCTGTCAGGTGGCCTTGGCATTGCACTATGGCTTTCTGAGACCCTTCTCTGAGAGATAAGGTCTATACATGACAGTGGACACATGGTGCAGTACAGTGCTTCTCCAATAGGTGGTGCTGTGCCTCCCCAACAAAGGCTAGCAAGAACCCAGCTCAAAGGGAGGTAGCTGTGCAGACATGCACGAGACACACACACACACACACACACACACACACACGGTGCCTTGGTACTCTGGCCTGCACAAGGCAGAGACTGCCTCCGAACACACATGGTGCCTTGGTACTCTGGCCTGCACAAGGCAGAGACTGCCTCCGAACAGCCAGCAGCGTCTGTTCACAGGGCAGCGTGGGAGCACAGACTTGTCTGGATCCCCACGGTTGGTTTTCAGACCCCCTGGTTGGCCCTAGCTGGGCAAAGTTTCCAGGCATCCAGCAGG